>PNEQ01054103.1:0-51848 GCA_003012365.1 Medauroidea extradentata | reverse complement strand
TCGAGACACAACACTTCGTCAGCTCAGTCGCGCCGACACAACACCTGAGTGTTGTGTGTCCCTTCTGTAGGGTGCTGATGTTACTCAGCCTCGACACCGACCACCGCTGCCGTCGTGTTGCCATCCTCGAGTCGCTGCACCTCGTCAGCTCCGCCGATGTTACATCAGCCTCGGCGCCGTCGTGATTCTGCCCCCAAGGTGCTGGAACCTCATATCTGTGCCGCCGCCAGTGTCTCCTTTCGGCCCGTCACTTCTAACGACGTCCATCGCCACCCCAGTGGCAACACCACCCCTAAGGGCGCTGCCCCTCTTCAGACTTCGAACTCCAGACTCAATGACTCGTCACGACTCCACAAGACCGCACAATACTAGACTCTTCCCGACTCTCTTCCAGACTCTTCACTACTAGACTGACTTCCTGACTGTCACATCCCGACTATCACATACAGACTCTCCACGACTGTCACTTCCCGGCTATCACTTCCTGACTGACTCATGTTGCGCAGTTCCGATGCTTTTATACGGCCCCTTCAATGACGTCAATGGCTGATGACATACAGTGACCTAGAGTCTAAAAATAGACATTACCACTGTCGTAGTAGTTGAGAGTCACGTACTCGCACTGGCGTCATCGGGGAAAACCAGTGACGTCTCTCGGGAGTTGCGACATAGCTGCGGAAACCCATGACACCACTGGTTGACTCACGGGGCTGACCACCCAGCATGATGTAATGTGCCTGCTGCCCGGCCAACACGCAACAATAACTTTAGCTCATTTTTGTAGCAGTAACTATTTATTCAGGTGCATTAGTTCAAAGTTTAAAACATTTTTTACTTACACTTAAGTATTAAGATCTTTTTTAACGTCAGATATGTTGTAGCTAATACAACATACACATTACTTTTATTGAAAGCAAAAAGTTTTCTACAGGAACGCTGTTAATTTTAGGCCCCTATTTAACATGTTAAACTCTTAATTATGCTAAGAGTTTTACGAATACTTATATTTGCCATACGAACACACGCCAATTGACAACATTTATCTAGTTTCAACTTATAGCACGAACAAAATTAAATTTTGAAAATATATTGGCTCTGGGTGAATTCTGAACCTCAAAATGTTCTGGATTAATTATGACTTTTAACTTTTAATGTCCCCGCCTGTTGGGACATATTTCGTGCCTCTGAGTCATTGGTGCAGATACGTGATTAGAGCGACTTGTGACCATACGTCGAGTACCCTACAATTTCTACATGCAGCATGCAGGCCACTGAACTGGGCCAGCAGTGTTTACGTATTTACGTATGTATAGATTTGATTTTCAGCGATACTGTACTTTTATGTGAGAATTCTGCACTGAAAATTAATGCAGAGAATGTGTGAAGTGTGTGTATTTTTTGCTTGTAACCGTTTGAGGCACGCTTGCGTTTAAAAGAAAATTTTTCTACCATGCTGCAATGCAATTAACGGCCTTTATGGACAGGCGCAACTGAGCAGACATGCTATCCATTAGACCACAATGATCACGTGAAAGTAGGAGAAGTGGGAATCCATATTAGACACATTCTTTGCATTGAGATAGTAAATTTACGCATTTCCAAACATTGCTCTATTTGTAGGAGCAAAAATATTGCTAAAGTTACTTTTTTGAAAATAGCACATGAAATCATCAACCAAGTATATCATTTATGCTTGATCATTATGAACATATACAGCAGTCAAATAACAAATATGCACATACGTGATGAAACTTAAATTGAACATCATTTAAATATATTGCAATAATGTCCAAGTTAAAATACATGCAAGAATATATTTTGTTGAAATTCGAGCTGCAGCAAACCTCTTTGTTTTAACAAGCTTGTTTGTGTATAGCAAAATTAAGGTGACTGTAAGCTTCCCTGTAGTATCGAAGTTTGCAACAGCCTTTCAGCAAATCTCCTAAACACACATGCTATATGGGCTGTTTGCAAATGCACTCAAAATTAAATATGTCTTAGGCACATATAAAGTATTTTTTTGCGTATGTTTCAAATACATGTTTTTATGGTAAAAAAATTTTATATGAACACAAGCACTACATATTTCAAAAATGGAAAAAATGATCGCGCCATGGAAGAATACACACTCATTCACTCATCCAGCATTCAAGAACTATTCCACAACTTTGCATTTCTTCAAACTTCTTTCCCGTGCCTTCAATACATATTCTGGCTCACGGATCAGCTGTCCCCTTGGCCGACAGGGATCGGCGAGCTCAGGCAAGAGACAGTTTTTATAAAAAAAACGCACCAGTCGTGATTCCATTTTGTTGAACGGATGCTGCTGATTCTTAGGTCGTATTATCTTGGGTTTGCTTAAGTTTGGGTAATTTTTGGGGTTTGTGTTTCTTTAGTTTCTGTTGTAGGGTTTCTTTGGGTTTTGAGTTTCTGGGGCCTAGTGCAGTGTTTCTGTTTGCCCCTTTTGGATGGGACCCCGAGGCTGGCCACGGCAGCCTCTTAATGTGAGAGGTGTCGCCCCGGTTGACGGTGCCTTAGCCTCCCCCTCCCCGCCGGACCTTCCGCTCCACTGGCCATGGAGGGAGGGACCTGGAAGGAGGGGGGGTTGAGTTCCGCCCGTCGGCGGCAGGGGCGCTGGCGAGGGGGGCAGGCCGCAGTGTTGCGGCGTGTGGAGAGAGGGGTCACTCTCTGGTTGGAAGCTGAGCAATCAACATCGTGAGCTCTGGGGACGGGACGTGTGCCTTAGCAGGCATTTTATCTCTACTTGAAATGCGCCGGCGGCAAGAAGCACGTGAGCGTGGCTCGCGCTGTTGTTCTGAAAGAGGACATAAGGCTGTTGTTTCTGCTACTCCAAAATGTTCGTCGAGGAATTCGGTGAGTTGCTGTTTCCGTTAGGAGACATTTTCCCTTATCGCCGACCCAGAGTTTGGGTAAGTGGGGCACGTTGGCAGCTTGGCGATTAACGGCCTTAGTGAAATCACTGGAGTGTGTGGTCATCACGCAGTTGGTGCAACATCGCATTCGGGATACAACAGGGGGATATCTTTGTCCGACCTTTTAACTTTACGAAATTATTGCCGTTCGTTTGAGAGGAAATGTCGGAAGCATTTGTGAAACGAGTTATTTATCGAAGCCCACGAGTTAAATGGGGAAGATTGCCAGAGTGGATTCTTTTGCACTTGTGCAATTGGTTTATCAGTAACTTGAGAGGTTGTTTGCACATATTGAATCAGACTGTACTTTTATCAGTGTGTGTGTGTAAACTTATGGCGTGTAGCGTACACATATGTGAACCATCATTTGTATGTGAAGTGCATCTCGAAGTTGTTAATACACGAGCTTTAAATTATGTTGTGTTTTTCATTGCTCATGAACGATATGTTGAAAGCCCTAATCACTAATTAGCTATAAGCGTCAGTTAGTTGATGTGGTTTTTAGTTGCCCCTTTGTTGAGGTTGAGTTGTTGGAGTTGGTATTTTGGTCGGCTCATTGTCATGCTAGAAACTATTATCTCTCACAATTCGTTCAATCGAGATGCCTTTCGGTGTCCACACAACAAAGTCGCACCACTTCCTTTGAGTAATGTGGAGCTGTCTTTGCACCTGAGAGAAGTAATTGTGAGATTGATTTAGACGAAGAAGACCATCCACAACTTTACAGAAGAACGACTTCAGCTGTGCTGCTGCCTCAACTGGAGTTAACTCTCTTGTTGAGTATGGGCATTTCACCTCTAAAAGACCGTCATCATTAACTGAACCATCGGGTGAAGCTCCAAGGAAACAAAACTGGAAGTCGACGAACATCCCACATCGTTGGAACAACATGGCCTGTGGTTTCTTCGTACAGAGTTACAGCTACATGCTCATTTGCTGAACCATACACCATGGCAGCATTTTTGGATGTGTGGCCATACACAATGGCTTCAACTGTAGCTCTACACTAAGTATTTTCCCGTATCTTACAGACACACCCGAAAAAGGAAGGAGTGATGCGTTTTCTTCTCTCCTTTAACCACAACTCACTGCTTCCCTGATCCCGGGTCTGCACCTCCAGTTTGTTTCTTTCTTCTGCTGTCAGCTCTAGAGTCCTCATTACAGATTCAGAAAGTTGAGCCAACAGCTACCGGCTGAATTGCAAGAGGACCATAACTACTGTCCCCGGCTGGTTTAGGCAGTTCTGATCTTTTGGATGCAAAATTATTCATGTTCAATCTTCGCCTACAGTTGGCCTGCTGTTTCCGTCTTTTAGCCATAAGTCGCTTCACAGTCACTCCAGGGCTGTGACCTGTGATTGCCCTCATCGTATGTCCATGCCATCTGTGAACGAAGCTGGAAAGATAAACCAGCAGCAGTAGCTCTATGGCTGTAAGAGCCTTGCTGCGAACGGTTTATCTGCTTACCGCCTGCCATTCTCGCTGCCAGTGACATGTACATTTCCGCTTGATTGCTTGTGAGATCCATTGTAAGTGCATGTGACTTGGCTCTGACACGATCCACTGCTTGCTGAATTCCCACAAGTAAGTCGCGAGGTAATGCATCGTAACTGCCAGGTTGATTGCACATACCTGCTTTTGAACACACCTCTGAATGGCAGGATATGTGATCACCATACTTATGATTCAGCATACTGTATTCAATAGGTCTGATTTCAGTTTTAGTGCGTCGCCCCCACAATTGCTGATACAACCTCTTGAGCATCTGCAAAGGCTTTGAATTTTCGCTTGGCTGAGATGTTTTGCATTGGATCCCTTTGCCATGACTTAAAGGTTCTTCTTAGGCTAAGATTTTTTATTACATGGTTAGCACATTCAATTTTCTCAACATCTCTGCCATACGAAACATTTGCTATTATGGCTGCATGAACACTGGAATCTCCATCACCAAAAAACTTTCTGAACTGAAGTTTGTACGTTGCCTCACAAAAACGGAATCCTTCAACTATATAATATCTGCTTCCATGGCAGTAGAAGAAGAATTCCAGTTTTTGAAACACATGTGAGGTGATGGTTCCTTCTCCAATTGCTCTGCCCGGGTGCATGCAGAACTACTTGTTTCTCACACCAAGAAAAATAATTTTTTTTTGGTGTAAAAACCAACTATTATTGCGCACCCAGACTTCTGCAGAATACCTGTGGCCATACGACCTTTGACTCCAACCACCATCCAAGTCGCAATGGTCCAGGCGTATTCTATGTCTCCAACCATACAGATTCGTCCATCCTCTTTCACAATCACATTCTTCCATGGCCGCTTCATCCATTTCCTTCTGCAAGATTGTTTTCCAATGTTCACCTATATTATTTTCATGGTAGGCAAAATACGTGGCGCTCAAAGGTTTCACTTCGACAATCGACAAAAGTTCGTGTAAAGGACCATAGCCAAGACCAAAAGAAATTGACCCCGGTACAATTTGGTCATTTATGCCCAGTTTATTCCTAAAATGGGTTTTGTGTCCTCTACCAGCTGGAAGACGATCTGTTGGCTCTAACTGAAATTGATGAACTTCATTACAACGGTTGCATTTAAATTTAATATTTGTCAGAAGGCCGTATCTCCTAATAGATTCAAGACGGTATGAGCCGGTTGAATGCACTGGACACCTGAAAGGAACAAAATTCAATGAAATCACACACAGAACAATAACTCAATTTACTCAACAATAACTCAATTTACTCTGTTCCTGAATAAACAATGCTCTTCATGTGAGCCCCACACTAAGGGGATGGAAAGTGCTTTACAGCATTAAGTGAATGTTAAAATATTTTCAACTTTAGATTTTAATAACAGTTTTTTTCAAGTACGATTGCACAATGATTGTGTGAAGTAAACTGAATTTAGTACTCTTTGGGTGCAGTGTGAGTTCACTCGCCCATGGAAACAAATTTTGGTAGCCAAGCTTTAAGTCAGGTTTTAGATTAAGTGTTGTCAGAATACAAAGACCAGTTTGTGTTTCACTATATTAATGCAATTATGTATAGTGAAACTTGGGAGGAACATTTTAAACATCTTAGGAAAGTACCGTCGAAGTTACATGAAACGGGCCTCATGATAAATCATAAGAATGTATCGATTGGGAAAGAGGCTGTGAAGTTCTTGGGGTACATCAATCATCAATGCGGGAGGGAAGTTTTAAGTTTACCTGGAAAAAATAAGCCCCATAGTGGAAGTCCTTCGCCCCAAGACACAGAGGGGTGTCCAAAAATTTCTCTGAATGATAGGGTATTGTGCCCGAATCATTCCAAAATTGTCCAATTGAGTCCTTTTAGTAAAGTAAACAAAAAGCTGAAAAGAGTTCTGTGTGAGGAACTGGTTTTGTGCTTGCCAGACTTCCAAGAACATTTCAGTTTGCATGTTAATGCATCAGCAATAGCCCTAGGGGCAGTATTTAAGTCTGATGGGAAAGGATAGCATACAGTTGAATCCGATAGCATTTGCGAATAAATCTTTGAGTGAAAGTGAACGTTGTTTAAGCACATATAAAAAAGAATGTTTAGCGTGCCTGTTCGGTGTGTAGAGGTTTCAGAGTTTCTGGAAACGAACTGAATTTTACCTATATACAGATAATCAAGAGATTTCTTGGATCCTGGGTCATCCAAATCAGCTGGGTAAGCTTGGGCATGTGGTATTACGCTTAAATAAATTTAGATATAAAATTCATTATGTGAAAGGGGTAACTAATCTCTTTGCCAATGCTCTGTCAAGAATGTATGATGAGAATTTTGATAAGGTCAAATTATGGAACGTTTGTGAAATGATAAATTCAATGTTGCTGTGTTCTGAATCATTTGAGTCCATTCAGAAGTTTCAAGGGGAAGATGATAGGTGTTAGCAAATAGTGGAGGAGTTGAATACGGAACAAGGTGGACCCTTTGTGAGGGAAGACAAATTGTGTTATCAAGCAGATGGAATGGCAAGGAAATGATTTTAAGGTATTACCATAACTTACCGAGTAGAGGTCATATAGGGATGAATAAAACTACTAATAAAATGAGAGATTTTTATTGGGAGGGCATGAGTAAAAATATTACAGAATTCGTTATAAGCTGTGATAGGTGTCAAAAATTTAAAGCTCCTAGTAATATCTAGATGGGTTTGTACGTCGCTGAAAAGCGTGAATGACCGTGAGCTAAAGTGTGTGTGGATATCTTTGAAACTATAATGAGATCAAAAAAGGGAATGTCACAGTATTAATTGTATTGGATATATTTTCAAAATTTGTCTTTCAATTACCAGTAAAGAGCTTAAAATCTGCAGCTTTGGTGAATGCGTTAAAACATTCTGTTTGGAAAATTTTTGGGGCGCCTGTGGAAATAGTTTCCGATAATGCTGCCTACTTTGCTAGTTAGGACTTACAAACAGATGTGCTTTACGTGGAGCATCTTGCATTCTTTTAGTAGAAAGCACTTTCCTCAATGGAATCAAGATAAAGATAAAAATCGTAATTTATGGGCTAGTTTAGGGCTCTTTAGTTATCCGTTACACACTAGTTAGGATGAACAAGTACTGTGGCTTAATATTGCTTTGAGCATGAGTCTACTGGAGAAAGTCCTAGTCTTTTTTTTTGGGGGGGCATAGACTTACCCTTCTGCTTTTGAATATGTGGGGAATTTCTCCCTTAGATTCTAACTTCTCGGAAGGGCAGAGAAGGGTTGTTATGTCTCGGGTAAAAGAGAAATTAGTGGAGGCACAACATGCGGTAGCATCACAGTGTAATCAAGAATGCATTCGCAATCCCTTTGAAATAAGTGATAAAGTTTTGTGTAGGAATTTCAAGCTTTCTGATATAGTACACAAATTGTCTGCAAAATTATTCCCTAAGTTTGAAGGCCCGAACACCTGGATTCTCAGACTGGATATAGCGCCTTGTGCCAAGGCGCATGTCAGTCATCTAAAGTGTTATAAGTTACAGGACAATTGATTTCTAGATTATGGTATGTTATACTGGCCAGTGTTAATTTTATGGGATCTTATTGTGTTATGTGCGTATGTTAGTATTTATAGGAATCTTAAGCCTAGGGAAAGTGTCAATAATATTACGTTACATATTGTCAATATGTTATGTATAAAATGTAATACTTGAACTCTATTGGAAAATTATGTCATACTTTAAACCTATGGGAAAAGTATTGTTTGGGTATGTGTTATGTTGAGAAGAGGAACTTAAAATTTTTTATATTGTGGTTATTTTATTTGGTCTTTAAAGAAAATTTGGGGATTTTATTATTTATTGGAAATGTAGTTTAAAGAGTACCTAGTGATGCTGTACATACCTGGGGTTTGTTATAGTGATGTGCAAAGAAATTTGAATGTCTTCGCCTATGTATTTCGATGGTAACCATTATTTAAAATTAAAATTTAGGCCTGTATTGTGCTTTGTATTGGTATTGGAGGTTTGAACTTCAAGTAATTGTTAGTGTGATTGGTTTGTGTGGGATGTGGTGTCGTAGTTAGCAGTGAGGAGCAAGCCTGGATGTTGAAACTTCCATTGGGGTAGGGATGTTTTAGGGCAGGGGGTTGAATGGGTCCTTTGGCTCCGTTCGTGTTGTTTTGTTTTGGGATCAGGTTTCAGAGGTGTTGTGGCATGTGTCCACTTTGGTTAGGGTTGTCCTAGGTTGGAGTTAATGGTGGAAGTCTCTCTCTCTCCTTTCCTGCGTCGGTAGCGCTGCCTTTGTTCTCTATTAGACTGTTGTGCCTTTTGCTCAAGTGGCCATCAATCAAAGTGAATTTTTAAAATGTGTGTGAAGTCCTTTTTTCCGGAATTCTTATTTTGTTACTCAAGCAACCTTTGTCACAATGTTTATAAGGCTAGATTGCCAACTAACTCACTCCACATAGAGGATATAAGTGTTTGAGAACTGTTGAATTTTGCCTCATTTTAAGTAGTTTTGGTTCAGCAAAGTTGCCTTTTGTTTACTGGTGGAGCAGCAGCGATGTAATACCAAATTATTTGTTAACCACATTTTAATTTAAAGAAGCAATGAACTTCTTGCAATGTAACTCACACTGTGAAAATGACACTAGAGATGCTGGGACAAATTTATATAGTTGTTCACAAATAATGCTGTGTGTAGTACTCAATAGACTGCGTGGTTCGTGCTGTCTTATGATGGTGTCAACAACAGTCCAGTAAATCACAACAATGTCATTTGTAACTACAATTCATTCATTGCCTCATCTCGTGCTGTGCTCAAGCATGTTTGTGTCATAGCTAAGTGTAGATAAACATGATTAGCTGATAAACTGAGTTTCTCATGTGCACCTACGTTTAATATGTTTACTTACGACTAAACATGTCACGTAGTGTGGTCATGCTTCTGAATTGCTCATATCCACAAATGTTTTAATGATACCACTCATAATTTCCTAACATTTTTACAATAAACTGCACACGCAAACTGACGGTGCTATATTAAATGCTCGTAATTATGAATGTCTCCTAGTATGCTGTACTTGTAATAGCAAGATTATACTGTACTTTTTAATCTTTAGAAAAATGTTATTTTATTTTATATGTGTAATTATTCTAGAAGTAATAAAGTTTAAAACCTACAAAATAAATTAAAAAATTTAACAAGAAAACCTAAACACACAGAACTATCCCTTGCAAAATAAAAGTTATAGTTTTAAATTATTGTTGACTTTTAAATGTGTCGAAAAGGGGGGGGGGGGGAATTCTGCAAAGTAAACAAAGTATGTAGTTAAAATTAGCGAAATTGAAACAATAGAGCGAAACAAGATTAAATCCACAAACTAATGTATCAGTCCAAATTTGAATTTAAGTGTAATGTAAGATTTGGGCTTATCTTTTGGAATGTATACACAAGATATGCAAGTTCTGTTGCATTTACTTATTTTGTTTCAAGTTTTATGTGGATTAATTCCAATACCAGCACAGAGAGATCTAGAATCTTCTTATTTATTCTCCTCAGCATATTTTAGAACAGTCATTTTTCTACATATTTTTTATTGGGCAGATTTATGCAGAAGGGAACTGTTGTATTTTTATACCTTTGGCAATGTTTACATAACACATCTTACTCAAGGTAATAATAACCACGTCCTAACGCTGGCATAGCCATCACTGTTCGCTTGCTGTCTCACTGCCAACCTCACAGGTCTGAATATACCACATTTCCTCCCCCACATAAAGTACAGAGTTAAGGCCCAACTACCCTACACACACTGCCTTCTGAGCAATGTGTACTCTTAATCCTAAACAAATTAGTAAACTAGAAAGTACTTTGCAGAACAACTGCATTACCACTTAATTCAAATAAGTATTAGAAGTCACTAGTACAATTCACCTAAAGGTGCATCCATGATCAGTTGTATAGTCAAATACTGAATGAAGTACAGTATTGACCTGATTAAAGTCAAAACTGTGACAAATTTATAGCTTTCACATGCCAAAAGCTGTCATTTTCACTCTGTTTTGCTTAAAGTATCTCTGTACAACATCTGTCTGCTTCTCGACAGGATTAACATTGACGTCGTACCTCCTTGGGCCTGAGACCAAAGCTGATCCACAGGCACGGGCCATGAGATATGAAGGGGGAGGGGTTGAACAAGTATGAAAAATAAACATAAACATTATAACGCAAGCATATTCTCAGCAATTAAAACAGAGCACGAGACTGAAGTTAATTGCATAAGAATTGTTTATGTATGTTTTGTTTTAACCACGAGTGATGCTAGCACTTCCGGCACGCCACGTGCGGCCAGCGCGCACACCTCTCGCACAGTTGTTCTCGAACTTTGAGTGTGGCTGGATGTGTTATTGTGAGGGAGCTGCATTTTGTTGTAACTGATTTCGAGTCTCGCTGTTTAAGTAATTATTCTCCGGAACCTTTTACCTTGTTACTTCCCTTGCACGCACCAACGTGATCAGCAGTGTATTTGTTTGAGCCCGTTCTGAAATTTAACCTTTAGCAGCCAGGAGGCATTTCTTGGTTAGCGTAACCACGTGGCATGTGGGTTACTTCAGTTCTGCAAGTCTAGATTGTTTAATTATGTAATTTCTGTTTAATCAAGTTAAGGAGAACACTGCGGAAGTTGTGCATGACCTATTTGTAAGAGTGTGTGTGTAAACAGTTGTAACAAGACCACGTGGTAAAGTAAAGAATAGAACTAAGAGTCAGTTCTCGTTATTCTGAGTAGTTAGATATCCAGTTGCAGCGTGCGAGGCATGCTCCAGGCCTACAGGGAGCAGAAGAGTGTGAGTATCCGCGACGCCATCCTGGGAGGGGCTTCACGGCCCCTATATGCCCTGAGCATCTAGTGTCCCCCGACTCAGCCGGGCCAATAGCTGAGTGGTGCCCATTCTCATTAGCAACAACGCAGTCTTCACCATCCCCCTCCCCCAGGAGCAAACAATGTCAACGTCTATTGGAAAACCCCTAAACCCTTGACTAGCATCATCCTGGAAGGTTCCTGGTGTGGCAACTAAGAAGCTTGAATACTCTCCCAGGCTGTTGTCCATTCTAGGACGACTAGTAGCGCCACTGTCCTGGTCTTGAATAATGATGATGCTGTCTACTGTCGGTCTATTCCTTCTTACATGAGATACTTACTACACGTGCTGTCTTCTTCCGCTCTGACATCACGTTCTACACTCTCCTTATTCTTCGTCGGGGCTTGTTGTGGAAGTGTTCGTAGTTGGTCCAAATGACGTCGGTAAGTTTTCCCAGAACTCTGAACATTGTAAGTAAGAGAGCCTAATTGCTGAGTCACAATTCCTCACTCCCACTGTTCCTTTCCACGGAAATAAACCTTAAAGGCAACTGAATCTCCAACATCAAAGACCACATAGCGGTGTCGTGAAGAGCTGCAAGCAGACTGCAACTGATGAGATGTTACCTTAGCGGCTACAGAGGGAGTCAGCAAAGACAGCCGGCTCCGGATGACCCTTCCAAATAAGAGACTGATAGGAGTTTCCCCAGTGGCTGTATGAGGTGTAACACGATAGGCCAACAAGAAGTTTGGAAGGGCAACTTTAAGAGGAACACGAGAACTCACCAGTGCCTTTATTTTGGCCTTAAAGGTCTTCACCATGTTTTCTGCTTGGCCATTGGTTGAAGGGTGATATGGAGGTGGGAACGTGTGCTTAATACCATTTTGCTTGCAGAACATAGAAAACTGTTCCGATGCAAAATGTGTCCCGTTGTCCGACACCAAATGCTCTGGAAGGCCATGTGTAGCAAACCACTTGCGTAGTACTGCCAAAACTTCTTCTGAACTAATGCAGGTCAGGTCACTAACTTCAGGCCATTTTGAGAACCTGTCAACAAGAATCAGAAAATACTTCCCCGAAAAGGGGCCTGCTATATCAATATGCACTCGCTGCCAGGGCCTATCGGGCCACTTCCAAGGCAGTAAAATAGACTTATTAGGGGACTGTGCATTTGGGAGACAAGCTGTACATGAAGTCTTCATTTCATACCTTCCAAATCTGAGTTGATTTTTGGCCTCCACACATAAGAGCTAGCAATGGCCTTCATTTTACTTATGCTAAATGGGCAGAATGTAATTTGTGCAGAACCTTATTCCTCAGGGCTGAAGGAACAATAACTCTATGACCCCACAAAAACAGCACTGCTTAGTAGCCAACTCATTCCTCATAATATGAAATGGCTTTAGAGAATCTTCCACTTCCTTGGGCCATCCGTCACGAACATAAATAATGATTCTACCCAAGACTGCATCACACTCTGAACTGACTCCAATATATTTTTGGATTACCGGCAAAAACTCGGATGCCCCAACATCAAGGTATGAAAACTGTTCAAATGTTTCAATGCTGTAGAGTGGCAACTTTGAAAAGACGATCAGCATTGCAGTGTTCTTCTCCTTTCACATACTGTACCTTGTACTGAAAACCTTGCAACATCACTGCCCATCACTGAAGTCTATTTGCTGCTAACTGGGAAATGCCACAATGATCCTCAAAAATATGAGTCAAGGGTTGGTGATCAGTGACGAGAACAAACGAGTGGCCATACAAGTATTGAAAGAATTTCTTTATTCCGAACACAACGGCCAATGCCTCACTATCCAACTATGAATAATTTTTTCCCCCAACTGACAAGGTGCGCGAAGCAAAAGCTATTGCTTTTGTGACACCACCTGGATAAACATGACTGATGACTGCACCGACTCCGTAAGGAGAGGCATCACATGCTAGTTTTATGGGCAATTTTGGGTCATAATGTGTGACCACGCATGATGATGCAATCGACTGTTTCAATGTAACAAATGCATCGTTCACAAGTAGACGACCAGTCCCAACGATGACCCTTTTGCAAAAGTGTATGGAGGGGTGCCAGACATGTTGACAGATTAGGCAAAAAAATGTGCATAATAGTTTACCAACCCTAACCAGGCTCTCAGCTGCTTCACATCTGTTGGAGGTGGGCCATCGACCACTGCCCTAACTTTTTCAGTGCAAATATGCAACCCATCCCGGTCTACAATGTGTCCCAAAAACTGCACAGATTTCTGGAAAAACTTGCACTTACCTTTGTTCACCTTAAACCCATATTCACTTAGACGTTTTAAGAGCTTTTGAAGACTATCCCAGTGTTGCTACCCTGACTGCCCAGTTATCATAATGTCGTCCTTAAAGTGACTACACCTTGTAAGCCTTGAAGAACCTGATCCATAGTTCTTTGAAATATGGTCGGATATAATGTTACACCGAAGTCGCGAATAACAAATGAGGCCCTTGTGAGTGTTAATGGTGCACAGCTTTTGGGATTTATCATCTAACTGCAATTGCTGAAAGGTGTTAGACAAGTCAATAGTTGAGAACTTAAAAACCCCCCTTGCAACCTTGAAAATAATTCGTCCACTCGAGGCAAAGGATACCGTTCCACAACTAGCTGCGGGTTTACAGTTATCTTGAAATCAGCACAAATTCTTACTGTACCATCATTCTTTGCCACAGGAACAATTGGAGTTGCCCATTCATTGAAGTCTACTGGGTAAAACACACCTAACCTCACTAGTCTATCCAGTTCAACATCAACCTTGCTCCTTAAGGCAAATGCAAGAGGACATGCAGCACAAAAAATTGGATGCGGCACCTTCCCTTACATGTAGTGACACTGTCCCTCCTGAGAATGTTCCGAAGCCCTCTGAAAACAAAATGGGAAACTTTTGCAACAAATTATTAAGCACCAACTCATTGTCTAGAGTTATATGATTGAGACATGGTCATGGTAACTGCAGGCCTTCATACCAGTCTCTTTCTAGAGAGGAGGGCCTCCTTTTGGTACAATAAACAGATCTAACCTCACCGCTTCTTCTAGACCCGCAACAGTCACCGACACATTGATAATACCACATGGAGTCATGATGCCACTGTTATAGCACTTAAGTCGAACACTGGTAGGGGTTAGAGAGTAATTTGATAAACTCTTCTTATGTGTCTCCTCCGAAACTGCAGAAATTGCTGTACCACTGTCTATTTCCATATCTAGGGTCACACTACCTACCATTACCGGCAAAATCCACGGCTTAGGGTGTGGTCCTGGTGTTGACAGCTGATGCAAGGCTGCAAACTCCTCCTCTAGTGAGGTCTCCTGCAAATTTGAATTTTCACATGAAACATAATTGTGCCAATTAGCTTCCCCATGTGCTTCACAACCAAGGTTAGGGCACATTCACTGAAGGTGGCCGGGACGCTTACAAATGTTGCACTTATATTTACGAAACCTGCAGACACTAAGATTGCGGTTACTGTTACCACAGCACACACACTTTTCCCGAGGACACTTGTTTAGTCCACTCCTAGCAGGACAAATTTTTGCTACATTCACTGCCTCCTGTTCTGTGTGAGGTGAAATTAGCGATTTCGATTCTGCAGCTCATGGGGATGCATTTTCTACCGCCGACTCATACGACATGGCTAATGAGACTGCCTTGTCGAAATTCAAGTCGTTTGCTTCTAAATAAAAACGCTGAGTGATATCTTTATTTCTAAGTCCCACTACAAACTGGTCACGAAGTGCCGAGTCGAGGAAAGTTGCGAAGTTGCAGAAGCGTGTCAATTTGCATAATCCTACCACAAAATCAGCTACTGTTTCGTGACTTTGTTGAAACCTTTTGTGGAAATTGTGACGTTCCGCAATCGCTGACGGCTTCCGTGAATAATGCGCAACCAATAACCCTACTAGCTCACTGTAGCTTCTTTCATGGATTTTTGGTTCCGACAGATTTCGCAACACCTCGTATGTGTCTTTTCCAACTACGGAAATCAAAATTGCCCGCCGTTTCTTATCGTCTTCTACCTTGTCAGACACGCTATTTGCATTGATAACTTGTTCCAGTCACTCTATGTAGGAATCCCAGGAATCTTCTCCTGGCAGAAGTTTTCAACTTTAAAACTTGCCTTGATGTTCTTCCACATTTATATTTTTTGCCAAGCTATCCCATCCTCGTCGCCACTTTTGTATTTTTCACCTTTGGCAATGCTTACATTACAACACAACCTACTCAAGGGAATTGTAACCGTGTCCTAACGCTGGCGTAGCCATCACTGGTCACGTGCTGTCCCACTGCCAACTTCACAGGTCTGAATATACCACAGGAACCAACCCACAAAGTAATTTATTTTGAGATAATTGTCCAAAACATATCCTAGAAAAATAAAAAGTTTTTCATCTTCATATTTGAAGAAGAATAAGTTGTTAGAAAAAGTGGTTTGTACATGGTTAAGATATACACAGCAAATTTTGACCTTTTGAGTGCCTTGGTTTGTTTCAGTTAACTGTAGGTTGGTTCCCATTTTCTTAACTCCGTCCAATTATAATCAAAGTGTAGTTTTTTATAGTTTGTTTTAACTATGTGGGTCTCCATGTATTTGAACAGGACAAAAATAGTCTCTATTGTGAAAGCTTGTGTTGAAAATATTTCTTAATGGATTCCGGCATAACCAGCACTTCATATTGAGAGGCCAGAACAGCATTGCCTTTTGCCAGCCTTCACTGTTATGCATTTATAGTAAAATGTTCTAAAATAAATATATATATGGAAAGAAATTTTTCTGTTCTGACAGTTAAAGTGATTGTATTGACTTCATATTAAATGTTTTAGCTTGAATTAGCTCTGTGTTATTTTGTGTGTTAAGTCTTAAAATGTGTTAAATTTGTACTGAAGTGAAAGGAGATGGTTATTTGTTAATAAAATAATTTTTAGCTTTTGCTACTGGTTAAAACATTTGTGTTTAAAAATTTTGATCTTCTAGCATAGTTTACTGTACTTCGTTAACTTACATTAAAAATGAAAGTATTTATATTGTAATGATAGTAGTGTTTTGGTCTTTGTGTTTCAGAATGAAGAAATGAGTCTATCAAGTAAACGAAAGGGTCGCTGGAGATACCGATTTTGGCAGCGAGTGTTCCAAATTCTTATAGGCCTTCCTCTTTTGGTTGCTTTGGTCCTTGGCTTTGTATCCATATTTAGAGCAGTCTTTATCAATGATGCTGGTAGACGGGTACTTCATATCATAAGTGAGCAAGAAACAATGGAAATGGTAGATGAAGTTAGAAGTTTAAAGCGAGCTGAAAGATTGTCTGGGGCTTTAAAAATTGCTACAATTTCCTATGATGTTGATAACCAGGAAAAAGAAAAACTTTTGGAATATGTGCACTATCTGAAGAAAAGTAAGCAAAAAATATTATATTGTTTTATATTTAATGTTCATTTTATTTTTATGGCTAATTTAAGTAAGTCCTGTAACTTGTATTTAGTAACATTATTTGTTATAATATTGTTAACCATTTTTGACAGTGTTTATAGTCAGCATTTTCTTGTTATAAATTTTTTTTTAACAGTGGAGTTTTGGTCATGTAATATTACGAACACGTTAACAATACATCTTTTCCCAAAAATAATGTAATGGTTATACAGAATCTTCTAAGATAAAAAATGGAGTCATATTCTTGATCACCAATTTTTGTCTAGGTTGTTGAAGGTCTGTCAAGGTCACGACAAGTAGAAAAAAGGAGCAGAATGTGAACTAAATGTGCTATAGTTTCTGATTTTTGTCACATTAACTTCATTCTGTATTCTGTTGTCTGCTTTGTTTGTGTCATGTCTCGTCTTTACGTGTGAAGTGTTTTTTGCTTTAATTTGTGTAACTGATATAACCAAAAGTAAGCCAATACTTTAAAAAGATTATAAGGTAAAAAATGTGGTGTAGCTGTTATGTTGACTTCAAAACTTTTTGGTGAATTACATCATGCTGTCACACCGCCTGTGCACCACCTGATATTTCATATGTTAAGGAAATTTCTTGCTATAAAAAATTCTGGAAAGAATATTAATTGTTGAAACCAAGATGTCTATGTACTGGATGAATTTCCCAACCTTCTTTGCTGTCTAAAATGTGTACATATAAAATCACGTGAGTGGTTTTTTAAATATAGATTTTTAAAACAGCAAAAACCCGTAATCTGAATGCCAAAAATGCAAAATTCCTCGATTCAGTAGTCTGTATCCCCCAGTTGGATAATATATGTGAAGTAGGTAAATAATTTACAGTAAAATTTCAGTAATATCTGTATTCCGTAATATACTTATTACAGAATTTTCTTTAAGTTCTCTTTATTCTAATGTATTAAAAACAGATAACAAGAGAAAGAACTAAATTATCACTTTAGGTAAGATAACTTTAAAATTTTTAAAATATTTAGTTAAGTAAAAAGTATGCAAGGAAAAACCATTTTTTGTAAAGCATATCATTTTTGATTATAATATGTTAAAAAAAATTACAAATCTAATTTTTTCATCATTCAATCGATGGTAATACATTTACATTTGTGTTCCTCTATTTGATACCCTTTTAAATATTTCCAAAACAATGTTTTTTTTACAGATACAGTATGCATGCCATTAATCAATGTGTTTTGGAGTTAACAAACCAGCCGAGATATGAAACAAATACATATTCCACAATACAGAGCTTATGAAGTGAACTTGCTTAACTTGCTTGCTGTCCTCATACTAGGAATGCAGATTCTTCTTGGAAACTGTGTACGCAATTACAAAAAATCCGTTGCTCAGTAACATTGTCTCTGTCAGGGCTGCTAACTGCTGCTTATGTAAGTGCTAAGTCCATAGATAACTATGCAGTAGAGATAAAACTTTGTATTCAAAGAATGGTGGTAAATGGGCTGCTAGGCAAACAAAGTAATATAAAACACTGCAGTTCAAGTACTTTCAGATAATACTTGTAAACAGGTACACACACACACACGAATGGACGACGCACATTTTTTCGCCATATCTTGCTGCCAGAGGAAGCCAGTTTAAAACTGGCAAAACGTCGCGAAAAAAGGTATATATTCTCAGAGTATTTGTTCTGCAATTTTTGAAGTTGACCTATTGAATTCGGGGTTGCTTTTGAATCCTGGGTGATTTACTGTATTTATTTAAAGCTAGGGTCACAATTTTTGCCATTTATTTACGTGACTTAAGCCTAGGCCTACCCTCTTTTCATCCTAGTGGCCAGTTATTACGTTTGTAAGGTGAGGGGGCTTTACATATCATCGACAGCAAGGTCATTAGAGACGGTGACACAACTTAGTACAATGACAGGAGCTGGGAGAGGAGTTGGCCATGGCCTTTGTTAAGGAATCATCTCAGCATTCACCTGGAGTGATTTGAGGAAACCATAGAAAACCGATATCAGGATGGCCGGTGCTAGGGATAAAACCCGGGTCCTCCCTAATGAGAGTCCAATGTGTATTATGTTTGTAGGGCAGTGTGGCCGTTTAGTGAGTGAACTGTGTAATTTGTGTGTATATAATAATATCTGTGTTGATCATCGAGTTATCATGTAGTGAGAGAGGCTTGTGTATTTTGCAGTGTCTAATTGTATTCATGCAGAGATAATGGCTGCTTTAACGACTATAATAAATATGAACATTCCAAATAGAGCAACTATCACACCACGTGGTAAAGACTTTATTGAAGTGAAATAAAATAATGCCTTGTCCACTGCCATAAAAACATCTTGGTTTCCAAGTAATAAAAGTATTTAAACATATTTTCTATCTTTAATTTTACATAGTGA
Source organism: Medauroidea extradentata (assembly GCA_003012365.1). Taxonomy (NCBI): domain Eukaryota; kingdom Metazoa; phylum Arthropoda; class Insecta; order Phasmatodea; family Phasmatidae; genus Medauroidea; species Medauroidea extradentata. The sequence goes on along the minus strand of PNEQ01054103.1, from coordinate 32,774 downwards.
GTGTAATTTCCTGTGTTCAGGAGAAAATTGTGACTGTTAGGAGGACCTACCTGCTGCTAGTTAACAGCCTCTGACTTCTCCAGGCCATCCTATCACCTGCTAACTGTACTTTTTGTCCCCCTGGGCAGTTATAAAAGTTGAGCTCTCAGTTCACTTCTACTTCTGTGGTATATTACTCAGTCTCGTACAGAGTTATCCTTGGCAATCCCTCCCTCCTGGACTGCTGCTTGAGAAGGCAACTTAAGTTAAAACTCTTGCTCACTCTGGACTGCTGCTTCAGAAGGTAGCCTAAGTTCTCTCTCCCATTTTGTACCCTTACTCCATGCATCAAATTCTAGAAGGGAGAACCGATATGCTCCCTAGCTAGCGCACGAGTAAGGGAACACACCCCACTGCTGCCATGCAGCACAACCTAGCCAACCGGAGGTGGATCCAAAAATCTAACCGCGCTGACATCCGTAATAGTAAGGCTCCACTGTACGTAGTAATGTTATGACCACTGGTATGACTCAGTTGATAGTGCAGATGTAAATTTATAACTGTGTGATCCAATTATCTAACATCAGTGTAAACAGTGCCTCTAATTGTATGACCATCCTGCAAATGTGTGCATGTAAACAGTAAAAATTGGTTATCTAGTTTCTCTTTTCAATGTCAAATGAAAGCATTCCCATAATAGATGTAACGTAAGAAGACATTCGTTCCCTCAATGAGCAAAGGCAACAACTTGCTCCTAAGAGCAGTCGATGGTGTCCTGCTCTTGACTCTCTTCCGTAAAGAATAATTCCTGGGCTACTAAAAGTATAGTCTGTCTCACATAAGAATTCCAGTTTTTGACATTTCTGAAGAGTTATATCTACAAATTTCTATAGTAATTCCCTTTTCATTTTGATACATTGCATAATTTGAGAGCCAGTTGAGTGTGTTTGTGTAGAAATCAGTTGTGGTAGAGGCAAACATTGCTTATTTCATGGAAACAGCTGTAAAAAGCAATGTAAACACAACTGTCAACAAGTGAAATTCTTTAATGAGACAGACTATACCTGGACCTGAGCCTGCACTGTGGCATCTGTGTAAACAATTGATTTAGCAAAGAAGCTACTATCCGGTGAGAGGGACGGATTCAGCAGAATCAGAATCCTGCTGGAGATACATCATCTTTAGCACCAGTTAATCAATCCTCTTAAGACATCTGCTAAATCATCACCACCCCTGAACTGCACAGTTCAGCAGCTCTTATAAAAGAGCTGACAGGAGCCTGAGCAACTTAAGAGGTCATGGTACATAAATTCATTGCCAAAAGCATCAGTTTAAAATTTAAATGTTTCTCGAAGGTAATTTGCGAAAATTAAAAACAGCAAACTTAGACAGTAGGGTTTACCAACTTTCTGAGCAAAAAGTTTTCACGAGTAACATATTCCTGAAGAACAATCTCATATATTTAACTGGGGGCAACAGATTACCCTTAACAAATACTTAATTTTGGGTAAATGTTTGCTCATATTGTTGACTAATATCATTAGTTAGGCTTGTTGTTTCGTAGTTTTTCCATATTGGCTACCAAAAATGTGTAGATTTAAAATGACGTTTTTAGCGTTTATTTATCTACCAAACACTCTTAAGCCAAAAAACTCTCCAACAGGAAGCAACACCTCCTCAGACAGTTATTTTAAGATGAGTTGCCACCTTGACCTATCCTCAGCATTAAGTTTAAAATCATCCCACCACCCCTTTAACTTTGAGGGACTTCACATGCGACTCACCCCCTGGTCACATAGTTTTCTTTTCCCTCCTTTTCACGCCATGAATTCTGTCTAATGCTCTCAAGCCTAGGCTCACTGTCAACACTGTGCAGGAGACAGAAGCCTACATCGCATAACTATACAAAAAAGGGGGTAGCAGCGCGACAATGTAAACAAACAATTGTAAAGCTTCTCAGAAATACAAGCCAGTTAAGGATATGTTCAGGGTTGTTGAAGAGATTAAAACTGTAATCCAAGCAACATTTATTAAATTTTTATTGTTTATTTCTGGATTCCTTCAATATATCCCTGTAAAACATGTCCTTACAATATATGTCAAAATAGTGGTATTTTAGAGTGACCAGTAACATTACTAATTTTGACACCCCAGACAGTGTCCACTTTGGTTCAGGATACAATTATTTCATGTGTTTCTGATTTGTTTTATTGTGCTATGTCCATTTTTCAGAAGTTATTGACCTACAAATTTAAACGTTCAATGATTTATTCCCATTAAATCTATAAACCCTACTGAAATAATTTTTATGGTGTCCTGTGTAAAATAAACATACATTAAATTTTGCAGAAAGTGATTTTATCCAAACCTGAAATTTTTTCAGAGTATTGTTTAATGTGACTTGAGAACCATGGTTCACATGCTACCAAACTTCTAAAATCAACAGAATGGAAACATATATGCACTGTAGCATTAAATTTGTTCTTTTAATATGGTATATATTTATGACCTGACATTTATTAAGTGTCATTTGTACATTAATATTACATTACTAGCAAACAGGAGAGTTCACTTGTTTACTTTTCATATAAAATTAAATTAAGAAATTAATTATTATTGTAATGAATAAAGCCAACAATAATTAAACATTTTGATGATTTGGAGAAATAAATTTCTCTATTGCTATCCTGACACATTCGTGGAAAGATTCAGTTACTATTATTCTTTTGACAAAATAGCAGTGTTTAAAATTAAACAGACCATCAGATAAAAGTATAACAAATGTTTTACACAACTTTGATATTTGATTGTATTTTGGAAAAACACAGGAGAAAAATGTTTAGGCAAAACAAAATTAGGCAAAATACAGTTAGGAAGTTAAAATTTTGAAAATTGAATTGAAAAACCAGTTGGTGAAACATAATTAAGGAACATGAATTTAATATAAACTAAAATGGGAGTAAAACATTTATGTATACAAAGGTTAATACTTTAGAGGAAAAATTATGATAAATGCAGTTAAGAAAAATATAATTTTTCCAATTGCAGGTAGGTGAAAGAAAATAATAAAAAATTAAGTTATGAAATAATAACTAGAAAAAATTTAGAAGAAATTCAGTTTATTCATTATTTTGGCTATTAGACATAGTTTGAACCATTGAAAATAAAATTTTATTTTAGTACTAATACAGAATAATTTTAAATTTATAATTTTCTAATGTAATATCAGAGCAGTTGAATTGCATTACTTGATGCATTCAAAAATTTTAATATACATAGTTTATTTTTATGTTAGAGGAGCATGCTCATGAACTGAGTAAAGCTAGCATTGTGTTGCACAAACTGCACATCACATCATGCAGGTTTTAGCTAAGCATTCGTTACTGCACAGCTATAGCACAATAAATTTTCTTTGTACAGTTAAATAAAAATTGCTGTAATAATTTGCTGTGGAAACAAGAATAGTGCGGTTTTTATATAATTTTGCTGATGTGCTGGTTTTGGTGCTTGACTCATATCAGTATTAAATTCAACAGATATTTAATTACAGGTGTAAGTACAAATGACCAACCCAACTTAAGGGTCCGGTTCACTTCAGTTTTCAATGTATTTTTTTATTTTTATGTTTGTACCAGACATTATTTTTCTTATTTTAGTCATAAATTATGGTTAAATCTTCCTCGTACGAAATTTTTGTATCACTTATTACCATTTTGATGCGTAATGAGTCGTAAACGTCTAAATTTGCACTTTACGGTATTATGCACGCCACTAAAGCCAACTGACATACCAAATCGAAAAAATTCACAGTATATAACAGTGTTGTAGGCTATGATTTTACGTATGTAAAAAATTAAAATATTAAAAATTTTTGAAAATACATAACTGTATATATTTTTGTTTTTTGTGTGTAAAATCACAGCCTACAACATTGTTACACACTGAATTTTTTCGGTTTGGTAGGTCAGTTTGTTTTAGTGGCATGCATAAAACCATAATTCGTTGTACTGTCATTGAATCAAACATTTATTCATTATAATGAAGTTTTACTGTTGAATTTTTTGCTCCTTCAAACTCTGGACGCGTTTAAATTCAACGAGGCAAATTGAAAGAAAAATAGGTAGGTGTTACATGTGATGCAGTTCTGCAAAGCAAAGTATCTTTCTTAGTTTTAACTTGATAATATATTTCAGGAATCACTGTAATGTAACAGCAGAGCAGAGTACTGTAACCTGGGGTGACTTTGGCCCTGCCTTGCAACTTAGGCCCACTCAAAATGTTTTTTTTTTGTTGGAGGGTGAAAAAAAATTCAGACTTCATATGGATTTATTAAATCAATATTTTTAAGCAACTGGCTCCTGTTATGTATCTTTTGCCAAATTTCTGCAATATCATTATTGAGTGGGTCAATGTCATCCCACAGGGCTAAAGTAATCCCAAAATGGTTTATAATCCCAAAATGGTTTACTTCTCATTGATTTTGTGATTACTATTGCAATGGATCAACTATAAAAATCTGCCACATACAATAAGATATCACTGAGAAAACGAATAACATAATTTCATGATTGTGATTGCTTTAGATATAAACTACAATTTTACTTAAGCAAATTTTCCAGTTTAGGTTGTTTTGTGGTAAACAGAGACTTGTATATTCAGTTTTACCATACTAAATTTAGCAGTAAATATGTAATATGAAATGTTTAGCAGTCTGTCTAGAAATGAGGTATATCAAGACTTAGGAGGTTGGCAACAGTGCGACCGTGATGGTGACATAGGCTTAGTAAGTAAATGTTGTAGCAGTGCAAATGTAATGCAGTTACTAAATAAAGAGACATGATAATTAACAACATACATTGTATAATAATAATAATAATAATAATAATAATAATAATAATAATAATAATAATAATAATAATAATACATCATGGTGCAGTCATGTGGAGTAAAGTAATGTGGGTTCAGTGAGTGAAACGATGACTGAAGCGTGACAACAGCAGTTTGGCGTGGCGGCACCGGCATCAAAATGGCTACGCACCAATCTTTAATTCCGCCACCGGGTCCTGTGGATATTAACGGATCTAATGCTGCGGCCAACTGGGCAGTGTTCTTTCAAAAATTTGAACTGTACTTGACTGCGACACAGCAAACGGAAGCTTCGGAAGCAGTATGCACGGCACTCCTGTTGAGTTTCGTCGGCGATGATGCTCTTCACACGTTTAACACATTCAAATTCAGCGGACAGGAAGGCAACGATATGAACAAGTTTAAGGATGTAGTTAAAGAATTCAAACGCTATGTCTCCCCGAGGAAGAACACGACATATGAACGGTTTAAATTCTCACAGAGGGTGTTTGAGGACGGAGAAAAATTTGAAAAGTTTTTAACCTCACTAAAAGTACTAGTGCGTAATTGTGAATTTGAAAGTCAAGAAGACAGTATGATAAGAGACAGGATAATACAAGGGTGCAGTGATCGCGGATTGCAGGAAGCCTTGTTAAGGTTAGAAGATACATCACTAGAGGCGGTAGCACAACACTGTAGGACGGTGGAATTAAGTAAACAACAGTCGCAACAGATAAGTGAAGCACTCACCAAATTTTCTGCACATCAACCGACGTCTGTGGATGCTCTTCAGAGGAAAGGAGGGCAAAGACAACAGGTACACAGGCAGAACAGACGACAGAAGCAAGGTAAGAGCAGTGCTGAGGGTCAATATGACAATTAGGTGTTTAAGTGCAGCAGATGCCAACTACTGCATAAAAGACGGAAATGTCCAGCATGGGGCAAGAAATGCAACAAGTGTGGACAGCAAAATCACTTTGCAGTAGCATGCAAAGTGCGGCAGGTATGATTGGTGCAACAAAAAAATTATAGTGATGATGAGGATGATATTTTCATGTTGCATAGCCTCAAAACAGTAGGATTAGATTCAGTGTATACCTCTGCAGTGTATGCATGTCAACAAGGCTCAAAACAGGGGTTTGGCCTTGAAAGTAGCTCAAAATCACTATCTGAATGGAGGGAACAAGTCATAATAGAAGACAAGCAAATTGTTATGAAAATTGACACGAGTTCAGAGGTTAATGTGATACCATTTTATGTGTTTAAAAAGATTGATAGGCAGCTGAAAGTGAGGGACACAAAAGTAGTGCTAGAATCTTATGGGGGCACACAGATCAAACCGGCAGGTGTAGTAAATTTACATTGTCTAGTAGGGGAGAAAGAAGCATATCTTGAGTTTTACATTGTGGATGTCAAATCAACTCCATTGTTAAGTTTGGCAGGGAGTGTAAAACTAGGGCTTATACAGGAAGTACACAGCATGCAAACTCAACAGGAACAAAGGATGAATTCATCAGAACAAATAGGGATGTATTTACTGGACTGGGAATGTTCCCAAATGAGCATGTCATTAAAATTTATGCTAATTCACCTAGATTCCAACATGCACCAAGGAGGGTAGCCAAGTCTAAGTTAGGCCCACTAAAAAAAGAGTTAGAAAGACTGAAAGAGGCGGGGGTGATTGTCAGGGTAAAGAAACCAGATCCAGAGGGATGCATAAGTAATATAGTCATTGTGGATAAACCAAATGGCAGTGTTCGGGTATGTCTCCATCCAATGGAATTAAACAGAGTGGTTTTCAGAAAATGTTACTTGATTAGAAAACTGCAGGACATTCAGGGATAACTTGAACAAAAAGAAGTATTATAGAGTATTGGATTTTAAAGAGGGATTCTCACAGCTTAAGTTAACTCAGGAATCACAGAAATATGTCATGTTCTCGACGCCTTTTGGTATTTTTGCGTATACAAGAATGCCATATGGTTTGGCCCCTGCTCCAGAGGAATTTCAGGAGGAGGTAGATGAAAATTTTGGCTCTATACCAAACTGTGTTGCTTAATTTGATGATATTATATGTTTTGGTGAAACACGAGCAGAGCATGATCAAGCAGTGCAGGCAGTAGTTCAGAAAGCGAGGGTACTGGGGGTGAAATTCAACCCAGACAAAGTCCAGTATAAACTTTGTGAAGTTAGATATCTAGGGCACATATTCTCAGAAAAGGGGATGGAAATCGACCGTGAGAGAATTAGAGCAATAATGGAACTTCAGAGACCAACAACAAGTAAAGAGCTTCAGCGTATACTGGGGATGCTGAATTATGTCAGGCCTTTCATTCCCAACATGTCGGACATCGAAAAACCACTTCAAGAATTAAGGAAACAGGACTCAGAATGGCAGTGGCTCCCTTGTCATGAAGCAGCCTTGAATGAGCTCAAAAACAAGGTCTGTCAGGCACCTTGCTTGCGTAATTTTGACCCCACACTGCCAATAACACTACAGTGTGATGCTTCCCAGTCAGGGCTAGGGGCATGCCTTCTGCAAGAAGGGCAGCCAGTAGCATTTGCCTCATGCAAGATGACTGAAAGTGAGAGTAATTGGGCACAAATTGAGAAGGAGCTATTAGCAATTCTGTTTGGGGTTACTAGATTTCACGAATGGATGTTTGGTTATCAGATCAAGGTTCTTACAGATCACAAACCCCTGGTTCCTTTAATGACAAAGGCCATAGGAAAAATTTGTTCCACCTGTCTAAAGAGATTGAGACTAAAACTATTACCCTATGAACTGTCAGTGACATATCTACCTGGAAAAGACATGCACATTGGCGACTTATTGTCACGGTCATATGTAAACGACTCTGTCCACGACGATCCAGAGATGGTTAACATGGTGCACTCATTGTCAAAACACTTGGCTGTCACACCACTGAGAAGAGAGCAGATTGCTAACGAATCAAACAGAGACCCTGCATTATTACTTATTAAAAAATACAATCTTGAAGGTTGGCCTGAGCATAAAAGGCAGGCAAATTTGCAAGTTCACAAATACTGGCAGATTAGAAATGAGATCTGTGTGGAAGAAGATCTTGTCTTTTATCAAGACCGAGTGATCATACCAGAGGTACTAAGGCATGAGATACTGGGATTGGTTCATGAAGGACACAGTGGTATAGAGAGGTGTTTAGCAACGGCAGGTAGCATAATATATTGGCCAGGCTGGGCTAAAGATGTACAACAGTTTGTAAAGCAATGCAAGGTGTGCAAAAAATATAGTCCTAAGAACAAAAAAGAGGAATATCAGGCAAAAGACATACCTAGACTTCCATATGAAATGGTATCTGCTGATATTCTGGAATCCGGAGGATCTACCTACCTAGTACTAACAGATGCATACTCCAAATGGATAGATATAATACCAATTAAAAATAAATCTGCAGAACAGGTAATGGAGGCATGTAGAACAGTGTTTGCAATTCATGGTGACCCCAGATATTACATTAAGATAATGTTCCATTCAATTCAAAAGAATTTTTGAGTTTTGCCAGAAATAGGTTCCAGTGTAATTTCAGCAGTCCGAAATATGCCCAAGCAATGGCCTAGCAGAGAAAGGAATCCATATTACTAAACAACTACTACTAAAATGCAACGAAACCAAGACAGATTACAGGGAGGCCTTAAGAGCTTACAGGAACATGCCCATACCAGGAATAGGTGTATCTCCATCTCAGCTGCTTCTCAGTAGGTCAATACGCACAGCCTGCCCAAACTCGGTACAACAGTTGCAACCAAAGGTACAAGGAGGGGTACATAAATGGTTGTGTGACAGAGAAGTAACAGCGAGGAAATATTACAACAGAACAACCGGCAGGAAAGAAGTGGAATTTGTGATTGGACAAAATATTGTAGAAAGAACTAGCAAGGACAAGTACTGGAAAACAGGCAAGGTAATAGGGAGGCACCAGACTCCAAGGTCATACTGGATTCTAAACCACATGGGAAATAAAGTACGAAGAACTACAAGAGTTATGAAGGCTTCTCTAAACAAATACAGTCCTAGTGAAAGCTACATTCAGTTAGAAAACTGCAGGGTCAATAAATGGTCTCATCAGTCTCAAGAAAAGATGACAATGAATAAGTCGTCAACAACCAGGGGGAACCAGGAAAACTCATCACCGGACCGGCCAGCTGACACCAGCAGAGAATCTAGTGCAAATGACTTAAGGCATGAAGACAGTGATTTTCGAGGATTCAGTCCGCCTAGAGAAGATGTGTTGGACAGTAATGTTGTGTATGTAGTCCCTAAATATGCAAGAGAGAGGGATTCAGAACAAAAACCATCAGGAGCAAATAAACGAATGTTGAAAAAAAAAAAAAAAAACAGTATGTACAGACTGTTAAAGAATTAACACTTTAGTCATGAACTAATTGTTACTGTTAGTAATGTGACAAGAGTCTTTCTTTTTATATACTGTATATGTTTTCTTGATTAGTAATGATGATGGATGTTTAAGACAGTTAGGCTCATGCCTGTGGTGATTTTGCCAGTGTGTGTTTAGGTGTTCTGGTTCTGTAATTATTTTTGTTTAAGGCAGTTAGGCTCATGCCTGTGGTGATATTGCCAGTGTGTGTTTAGGTGTTAAGGTTGTGTAATTATTTTTGTTTAAGGCGGTTAGGCTCATGTCTGTGGTGATTTTGCCAGTGTGTGTTTAGGTGTTAAGGTTGTGTAATTATTTTCATTGAAGTGAACAAGCGCACCAATTTTGTGTGTATAAGCAACATAATTTTAGACATGCTCATGCCTGTTTTAACATTTATAGTATTTTTTTCGTGTTCATATTTAGTTCATATTATATGTCCGAGTACATTAATCCTAATCACTTAAGCTTCTCTTGGGTATGAATTGGGTAAAATGGTAAAATGAAATTTTGTCACCCTTGAAAAGGGGAAGATGAGGTATATCTAGACTTAGGAGGTTGGCAACAGTGCGACCGTGATGGTGACATAGGCTTAGTAAGTAAATGTTGTAGCAGTGCAAATGTAATGCAGTTACTAAATAAAGAGACATGATAATTAACAGCATACATTGTATAATAATAATAATACATCAAGAAATGCATAAAAAATATAAAATGGTTTGGTTTTCAAAAGTGGAAATTTGACTGTAATTTGTAAACTAGTTACGAAATAGTGTGCACGTCAGTTCGTCAGTTTAACTATTTGAAGGCAATTTGTCTTACTTTTACACATCCATGCACTCCAGAGCATGTTTTTGTATACATTAATGTACTGTAGAATGTGTATAAGACCAACAAACTGCTTTATTAATGCAACATATGTGACCAAATGATGGCAGTCAACTAATGAACTCGTAAGATCGAGAATGGAAGCATCACTTTGGCCTCTTACCTTTTTGTTATGCTCAGTTTAAAAAACCTGACTTGTGACTCCTTCATGAGGAAAACATTACATGAGAAGTTAAATATGTTCCAAGACCCAATCTATCTCTTCTGTTTGTGGTAGAATTCATTACTGCATTTCTTGTTAATTTCAGTATTTTAATTATCTTGGCTTATGAGAAAATTAACAACTTTTGTTATTGAGCGTGGATTTCAAACTTAAGGTGGGGGAAAGTGCCTGTACTGTCTCTCCCTTCTGTTATAGGGGAGGTGACAGTGCAACCCATTTTTTTTTGCTGCCACTATTTTATAAATATTTTTCTGTACATAAATAGTAACTAATACATTTTTAAACTACATTAGTTATAATTTTTTGTTTTAAGTGGTGTTAAATGTTTCAAAGGATTAGTTTCATCTAATAAATGTCCTGATATCCTAAGTATTAAAAACTTTGAACTTACTTGCCTCCTTTTACTCTACAGTGTGCGATTATTAGATATTTAATTTAGGTTTTTCTCTTTTTTTTCGATTTTGATATATTTAATGTTAGAGATACTGATGCGGGGATTATTGTCCATACATTATTTTAGAATTCACACAGATTTATAAATTTATAACATATTTTTTCTGTTTGAGGCTAAACTTACCCCCATAACTGTAGATTTTGCTTATTAGAAACTCAAATTTCATTTATTTCTCTAGAATGATGTCACAACAAAATATTATCAGTGCATTTCAGTCATAATCTGTTATTACATTTTTATTTACTCGGCAAATGTTTTTATAGCATGTTTACGAGAATGAAATATTTTTTTACAGGTTTCCCCTTCATACATAATTGTACATTCATCACCCGAGAAGTAATTAACACATACAGCCTGCTGTACACGGTGCAAGGTACCACACGAGGTAAACTGCCATATCTTCTTGCTTCTCACCTTGACGTCGTGCCAGTAGATGAGAGAGCCTGGGATGTTCCACCTTTTAGTGGGAAAATCGTCAATGAGACATATGTGTATGGACGAGGAGCCATTGATGATAAGGCTGGTGTCATGGTGAATACATAATTGTGATAATAACATAGACAAATTATTTGCCAACATATGTAAGGATACCCTTAAATAAAATTTTGCTGCAATTTTGAACTGATTAGAAGTAACAATTTAAATGTGGCATAATACATTATTTTATATTATGCCATCATTTATACATCATTTGCAGACAAGTGTTTATAAAATAATTAATTTAAACTTGCTCACCTTGAGAATTTTTTATTTCAGCAGTATTTAAATGTAGATACGTATAATAACAAAGTTTTCTTATCAGTTGTTTCACAAAATATTTGCCAGTAAATTTCCAATTGCATATAGGTTTATTTATTCTGGCTTGTTTTTAACTACCTGGTATATAAACCTGCTCCAAAAAACATATGCTTGCACTAAGCAAAGCTCATTGACTAATTGGTAATAATTTTTTTATGCTTAAATCCCTGCAAACTAATTATTTATACTTAAAAATTTTAATGTTGTTGAAGTATCCTATGTAAATGATTTACATTACGATCCAATAAAAATTTCTTGTTTTGCTTTTTATGAAGTGATCTGAAAATGTTTATTTGCTTTGGTGAATGTCAGTTAACATAATCAGAAACCTCTGTTACTATTTTGTGGCTGTTTATTTTTCTTTTGTGCATTTAAGTTTTTATTAGTGTTATACAATTGCTGAAAGTTAGTTTAGGGATGAAAATGAATTTAAAACGTCATTCATTTTGATTTTAATACAGTAGTCTGTATGCACACAGGTAACTTCAAAATTCAAAGAAAATTGTAGTGGGGGAGTGACCGAAGTAAATTTTTTAATTTTTTTGTACAGACATTCCACAATGCTTGGCCATCTTTACAGTTTTCAAATGTGGGTAATCAGTACAAAATATACACAGTCTGCAGTTTCTATGTACATTTGACCAGCATTGGTGAATTATTTCCCAATTTTGAGTATATTTTATCATTTTCTAGGTGGAATATGTGATGTGGTAGATATAGTGGAGGGGGGGTATGTGCTCCTTTTGCCATTTTCCCTCCTTATGCTCCTATATGAGCATGCTGTTGTTATATGTCATTACATTTGCTGTAATATAAGTTTGTCTAAGTTATCTTACAATTTTAAAATAAATTTTGCAAAACATTTTTTAAAAAATTATTAATCTACTAAAAACACATAATTTTACTAAATTATTTGATGTACTTAACATGTTCTGCTTGTACTTTAAGGTGCATTAGTATAACCTATAGTCGGCACTGGCATCATGCATATGACGTGGAGTGCCAACATGGCTATATAATTTTGTCTACAAGCAAGTCTACCCATTATTGGTATTGCAGAAGGGCTGGATGTTTAAAATGCAGAGTCTGAAAAACAGTGAAAAAAACATTGATTAGCAGTGGTTAGAAGTGTACAATATCATCAGTAAAAATGTAGATTGCAACTATTATATCTTGATCCTGGTAAAAACATTTCTTTTTTATAGCATATTGTTAATATAACAAAATTGAAAGTTTTTATACATGTATTATTTTTGCATTCATCGTCTTAGGATTTCCATTTTTGTTGAATGTAGGACATGGAAGTGTGAAGTGTAATTTACTGATTGTGGAATAGCAGGTCTGGATATTAGTCAACATGATTATTCCTGGAGAAACAATCTGTGGATAGTAGATAGTAGCCTATGTTTGAAGCATAGGTATGGGTGATGCCTGCTAGTAGTAGGACTTGCTAGAGGTTTTATATATATATATATATATATACAGTGAACCCTCGATAACTCTGACTTAAAGGGGGAAGAAGCTGTCCGAGTTACGATTTGTCCGTGTTATCGAGGGGTGTCATTAATCACAAGAAACGCGAAGAAATTAGTACGCTATTATTTCTACAAGCATAAGAGACTGCAGTAAATATTGTATCAAGTTACGGGAGGGTCGCCATGCAGTGGGAAAATTAACGTAAAGTGGAGGACTATAAAAGAATGTGAAACAATGTGGGCAGTCAGATCTTTATTTATTTTTTTTATGCTGCTACTTCTGGCTGATCCTTTTTTTATCTCTGTGCTAGAAGCTGGCACCTTTCTATCTCATAAAAGTTTTCGTCTGGCTGGCGGCGACAGCCAATGTGCCTGCACGTGTGAGAGAAATAAGAAACTATCAATGAGGGAGGTTGCGAGCGGAAGTAGTCAAGGTCAACCGGTACAGTCTCGTGCAATACAAACGCCGCACGTGACCACACGCATCTCACACAAGATGTTTACATTGAAAAATACCTTACGTCCGTATGTCACAGCGTAGGGGCAGCAGCCAACTGCTAGCCTGTAGTTACTCTACCCTCCTACAAAGTTATAAAGGTATAAAAATAATTTTCCTCATATACATGAATGAAAACGGTACTGTAATTAACAATCCTTCTGGGTCACTGTACATTATGTGAACACATTTTAACACTACTAATTTTAAAATTTAATTTTATGTGTGTAAATTGCATCATAGAACACATAATTTACATCTTTATTCTTACACAAATTGTCACATTATTAAGCAATAAAATTTTAATCAAGGTCTACAGTGTTACCGCATTTACTCGCATAAATGCAGCATATTTTTGACCAAATTTTAGGCCCAAAAATGGGGTGCGGCCATTAAAAGGGGTTTTCAAAAAAATTACCTTCTAAATTTTTTTGGTGAAGAATATAACAAATGTACATTTTTTTCTATATTTACTCATTCATAACGTGACCATTGCTTCTAAAATAAAGAAAAGAATTTTGTCGGTGTATAGTAAACATGGAAAAAGTAAGACTACAAAATCTTGTTAATCCATTCATGTGCGTCTCTCAATGAAAATCGTTTAAAATTATTCCGCATAAGACGTTTACATTTTACGGTCCATTACATGTACGATAATATTTCCCGTGAAGTAGTTTATAAACAAATCCGATTCACGTTTAAAACTTTACAACTCTCCAGACGCCTTTACGTTATCAACAGAGCATCATCAACCAGCGAGCGTGACTCATCCTATCCGGCTTGGGCATGGATGTTGTGTTGTTCTTTCGCCACCCACATCGGCTCTTGAAAACATCGTTGTTAAAGGGGCGTAAAACCTTCTCATCAATTTTTCTACGTCACAGTGTAAAGCAATGATGTTTAATTTTTCTATTTAATGTCCGGGACAATTTGTTTTGCAGCCCTGAATTCATTGTACATACCAGAATAAAATAATTTTCCATTTATGTGTCATTGTAACTCGTAGTTACTGTAATTTCACAAGCACCATGCTGAAATGTTTGTTTACGACACATATGGGTGCCTGGCTCGCGCGGCAAAGAGGGAGGAAAGATAAAGAAGTGAAAGGTCGGCCTGCTGCGTTGCATCTTTACTCGCGCGTCTCGCTAGCAACATTTTATCACACGGAACTTGCCAGATATTTACTGTGGGATTATTAAAGGCTAAGTAGTGATGGACGACTACGTTATAAAGTTTAATACTGTTCTAAAATATAATGTTATGAATTTAAATCCAGCAGAAACGATTTTTTATGTCTTTTAACCAAGAAATAATTAATTAAAAATTATTATTCTGTCCGAGTTATCCGAAGTCCGGGACATCGAGGTCCGAGTTATCGAGGGTTCACTGTATATGTATATATATGTGTATATATATATATTCGTATATGTATATATATATATATATGAATATATATATATATATATATATATATATATATATATATATATATATATATATATATATATATATATATATATATATATATATATATATATATATATATATATATATATATATATATATATATATATATATATATATATATATATATATATTCATATATGTATATATGTATGTGTATATATATATATATATATATTCATATATGTGTATATATATACATACATATTTGTATATATATGTACGTATGTACATGTATATATATGTGTATACAGTGAACCCTCGATAACTCGAACTAAAAGGGGGAAGAAGCTGTCAGAGTTACGATTTGTCCGTGTTATTGAGGGGCGTCCGGGGAGGTGGGGTAATCAGTCATTAATCACAAGAAACGTGAAGAAATTAGTACGCTATCATTTCTACAAGCAAGAGAGGCTGCAATAAATACTGTTTTGTACGTAACTATAGTATCAAGTTACGGGAGGGCCGTCGTGCAGTGGGAAAACTAACGCTAACATGGAGGACTATAAAAGAATGTCAAACAATGTGGGCAGTCAGATCTTTATTTATATTTTATGCTACTTCTACCTGATCCTTTTTTTATCTCTGTGCTAGAAGCTGGCACCAAGGCATCGTTCTATCACATAAATGTTTTCGTCTGGCTGGCGACAGCCAATGTGCGTGCACGTGTAAGAGACATAAGAAATGATCGTTAGAGATAAGCTAGGGGGGTTGGAAGCGGTAGTAGTCAAGGTCAACCGGTACAGTCTCATCACAACAGCAATACAAATACCGCACGTGACCACACACATCTCACACAAGACGTTTACATTGAAAAATACCTTACGTCCGTATGTCATAGTGTAGGGGCAGCAGCCAGCTGCTAGCCTGATAGTTACTCTACCCTCCTACAAATGTTCCAAAGGTACAAAAATAATTTTCCTCGTATACACGAATAAAAATGGTACTGTAATTAACAATCCTTCTTGGTCACTGTACAGACATATGTGAACACATTTTAACACTACGAATTCTAAAATTTAATTTTGTGTATGTAAATTGCATCATAGAATGCGTAATTTACAGCCTAATTCTTTCACAAATTATCATATTATAAAGCAATAAAATTTTAATAATGTTCTACAGAGTTAAATGATAGTAAAAACAACCGAAAGCAAGGCACACAAATGTTAAAAACAGTGCATTTAAGACCATGAATTGCAATGTATTGGACAACTGTATAAATTACTGTTTTGCTTAGTTAATTGTGCTTTGTTTTCAGCTGTGTCTTGCAGTTCTGCACCTTTCACAACAACCTCTCATGCTGTTTACTGAATGTACCATCTGTTTATCGTATCCTCCAGATTTGTATCATTCAATCATTTCAAATGTTTCTACGAGAAATAGTTTTTCCCAGGGTCACTTCATTAGAATATCTAATGAGGCCCAGGGCAACGTAAATCTGAGCCCCTCCCCTCTCCTTTTTTGATTTGCAGTGATGATACCGTGCACTTGAAGGCTTTCATACTTCTGACATGTTGGTTGCGCTGTCATAGCTCTCACCTCGGCAATGGACATCAATGACGTCTTTATTAGCACTTACACTTTTAAATACATTTCACAGCAACTGCCAAAGTTTATTAAGAACTTTATAAAAGCCCATTCTTCTTAAATGATAACAACTCTAATCTTTTATTTTTTAATTCAAACGTGAGAAGGTGAGGTATGGGGCAAATGTTCCTTTTTGCAACCCCCCCCCCCGCCCTATTCTTTATCCCATCAAATTGACTAAGTCACAATTTTTTCTACATCAGGCCGGCCTCCATAGCGTAGTCAGGCATTGGTGTACTGTGCGAGAGAGAAGCCTTGGGTTTGAATCCCGGCTCGGGCATGGATTTTGTGTTGTTCTTTCACGACCCACACCGGCTCTTGAAAACATAGTTGTTAAAGGGGCGTAAAACCCTGTCACCAATTATTCTACGTCGCATTGTGAAGCAATGATTTTTAAACTTTCTTTTTAATATTCCGAACAATTTGTTTTGCAACCCTGAATTCATTGCACATACCAGAACAAAATAATTTTGCTTTTATGTGTTGTTGTAACCCGTAGTTATCGCCATTTCACAAGCACCACACTGAAATGTTTGTTTGCGACACACGTGCGTGCCTGGCTCGTTGGGCGAAGAGGGAGAATAGTTAAAGAAGTGAGAGGTCGGCCTGCTGCGTTGCATCTTTACTCGCGCGTCGCGCGCCTCGCTAGCAACATTTTACCACACGGAACTTACCAGATATTTAGTGTGGGATTATTAAAGGCTAAGTAGCGATGGACGACTGCATTACAAAGTTTAAAACTGTTCTAAAATATAATGTGATGAATTAAAATCCAGCAGAAACAATTTTTGTATGTCTTTTAACCAAGAAGTAATTAATTAAAAATTATTAATTTTTTTTTAAAATTCTGTCTGAGTTATCCAAAGTCCGGGACATCGAGGTCCGAGTTATGGAATTTTCACTGCATATGTATATATGTACGTGTGTATATATATATATATATATACACATATACATGTTACACCTGTATAGCATTTATAAATTTATGTTATTAGTTTGGCTTGTAAGATCTATGAAAGAGAGTTTGCAACCTTGCTGTTAGTTGATTATGTTAATTAATTTTGATGATGATAACCTTTCTAAAATCGTTTTGCTGGGTTATTAACACCAGGAATATCAGTTTTTAGTAATATTTTTGCTTTTCAGGGTTTGTTTAAATATATTTTAGAGGTATTGTAGAAGTTTCTTGAATTTAATCAATTTTATCAACAATAGGCAAAATATTGAGAAATAACTTCCTTTCTCACAGTTGGAGGTACTAATTTTTTGTTTCAGTTTAAAAGCGATCGTCAGTCACGGAATATCTTGATTGTACAGTGTTCAATGAAGTCTACTGCCCCTTGGGAAAAATTTAGGGTTCTCTGTGTACTGACGCCGGCCAAGGGCCAGCAGGCGCAGTAAGCCCATAACGTCGCTATACATCCATAAGAATAAGCATGTGCATGACCACAGACTCAGGAAATATTTTATTACTTTAGTGTTCTAGTGTTTTGCATGAATTCTTTTCCACAGGGTCATTGATTGTGTATGTCTAGTGCTTCTTTTTTCAAAGTGGTCACGTCAAACATTCAAACCGCTGCCCAGAAATGTTCCGAGGTTTGGTCAACTCATTTTGAACATTTAAAACCATAATTAACATATTTTAAAGGATGCTGGATTCAACAAGTAATCTGTTTTGGTAATGTATAGTTCATTTTGTGCCATTTTTATACATTTAACATAACAATTCATTAAAAATACCATTTCTGTAATGGTTGAGAACAGTCATGTGTGTGACGTCAGAAGTGAACAGCCGGCGATAGGTCACAATAGGTCACATCATTTTTCGTTTACGTTTTCGCCAAGTATTCCCCCGGGGCAAGTGCCACTCAGCTTTATTTAATCATTATTACTGCAAATGGTACTTTAATTTAAAACCGCGTATGCACTTTGTTCATGCCACGTGGCAAGAGACTTTGTGATCTGCAGTCATCCACACGTCAATGAAGATTATTTAGTGTTTTTAATTGTTAATTATGTCAGGGCATGCTTGTATTATTCAGAAATGTAATTATGTATCATTTTCGTGTATCAGTTAATATTTTATGGTCGGTTTTGTGAAATCACGTACTCATCACCAACGACGCTGTTATCATTTTAGAGTGAACAAAGGGACATTGTGTATTCATTCATACATCTACATAATTTTTGCATAGGGTTCATGTAAGTTTCATCTAATTTCTCACGAGTTGCCACATTCATCAGCAAGTACCACTATCGTCATCAGTGTACCAACCATCACCATTACATTGCGTACCGCGGGGATAGGTTTGACCATACAATTGCATAGTTGGGAACAGCAACATACATCCACCATCCACGCCTGCTTCCCGAGCAAAACCGTGGTCCATCACAGAGGCCATCGGTTCTCTGCTCCATAGGGA
Organism: Medauroidea extradentata; assembly: GCA_003012365.1. Lineage (NCBI taxonomy): Eukaryota > Metazoa > Arthropoda > Insecta > Phasmatodea > Phasmatidae > Medauroidea > Medauroidea extradentata. The sequence goes on along the minus strand of PNEQ01054103.1, from coordinate 13,787 downwards.
GCTGCATTTTCAAACGCAGTGGGAGCACCGCGCACAACCCAACATTCAACACGTACGGCATACGTAGACGCGAGCACGGTTTCCTTCCACCACCACACATTGGACTGAAGTATAATAAAATTAATTCAGGCACACTGTATTCAGTACGTAATAAATCAGTGTGCAAAGGGAGAGTATTGTTTCCATGCTATTTGACCCTATCACACAATTGTGCCCAGGTCAGATAAGTAAAACTAAACCATCACCACACATGGAACGATACGATCACTAGGCACACGACCAGAACACCCACCTCCTGGGATAATAGAGTCTCAAAGTGTGATACTGGGGAGTATCGCTGGTGCCCACCCTCGTAGCCATCAAATCTGTCTATAAATCAGTCACTGTGTCAGTACTGACAGTTTAAAAGCCAATACTCACTGCAATATCTGTGTGAAGTTGTGTCACTGTAATGCCATAGTTTTATATTTATATAAACATTTTCTGGCTTAAACTCTACTTACATTTCTTTCAGTGGGGCACGAAGCCATTAGGGCATTATGGATAATTTGTCCTCCATAAGTTTTTTGCTACGAGAAATTGTGTGAACTGATTTCAACGACAATGCAATCTCATGTTGTCAAGAATGCATAAATGTGGGGGGTTGGAGTGCAATTTGGTTGGAAAATTGTTTAACATAAATAAATACACAGAGTTTTAGTTTCACTTCATCTTTCACTTGTAACAGTCTAAAAGTAACAAAGTATTCTTCCAGTGTTTGTCACCCATCACCCAGCATGTGGGATAGGCAGTGCCAAAAAATAGTCGTCATTACCTGAAATGTTTGTGATAGTAGAGTGGAGAAAATTCTACAATATGTCGCAATTAAGGTGTCGCTGGAACACTTGTTAACTGTTTTCATCTGAAGGAAGAACTACGCCCAAGAGTGTTTCATCAGTGAGATAACACACAAGCTGCATGTGTTGTAGGGTCATAACCAACATTGGAGGACACAATAACAGCATCTCACTATAAAGACCAAGTTCGGGGAAAATAAGGTAGAGTTTTAAAAATGCTTGTTTTCGTGCAGTACATTGTAATGTGGATTAGAATTAACGAAAAATGTTTTTGTTCTACAGCATCGTTTTCACAAGAATGATAGCGAAAGGGAACGGGAAAATTTTGCTGGTTTTGAAAATGTGACTTGTTTCGAATTTTGTTGAAAAGAAAAAAAAAAGCACAAGCTTTGTTAGAAAAATTTGATGAACAAAAGGTTTGATTCGACACAGACAAAATTAGCATAACTAAGTAGAACACTAAAGAGTACAATTACAGAGTATGGTATGAAAATAAAAAATAAAATTACAGAATAGACTTTGAAATTAGATGAGTTGGTGGGAAAAAAATAGAAACATTTGAAAATCAGGTTAAGGAAAATAAGGCAGAATTATTATCAGGCTAGCAACAAATTAAATCTTGTGAGGATAATGTAGACAAAACAGAACAAAATCAATGAATGTTGCAACAAATTTCGAACTCGGATAGGACACCATAAAGGAAACTATAACTGAATAAGAGACAAAAGGTAGAATAAAAAAATACTAGTGAAGTAGGAAACATTTGGGTAAAAGTAAATAAACAAGAAAGAGAAATAAAAGTCTGCAAGCACAAACATTGCTCTTAAACTGAGGACTGATATCTCCATCCCTACCCTTCTCTGAAAGAGAAATTATCTCCCTCTTCTAACTCCATTGAAATCTGTTATATTATTACACTAAATTTAAGCAGCAAAACTAGCTTAAATTTTAGCTGGATTCTGAACAAATGTCAGAAATAGAATATATATCAAGTGGATTTATAATTTTACTATTAGTTTATCATTTGTTATTGATTGATTAAAACATACATGACTTTCGACAGGTAACTACATAGAAGCTATGAAAATTGAGCTTCATGTTTACTTCTCTACATACCAATAAATTGTCAGGCACAGACAAGTATAACAATGTGTGATGCTGAGCATAAATTCACCAACATAAACATCAATACAGCACTAATTGACAAATGTATAATTGCACACATCAGACGGCTATAAGGCATGCGACTAGAACTAACTTTTTGGAAGATAGAATGAGTCTGCATTATATTAACAGAGATAAATTTAATGAAAACCTTTCCTTACAGTTAATGCACAAAGTTCTGCTGTCACTGCATTAACAAAGTTTTAGGAAAGTATCCATTGTTAACAGAAAAATTAAGATTTGTAAATATTCGAAAACTCTGATAAAACACCTGTAGGCTGGAATAATTAAAAAAAAAGATAGTAACATGATGGAAAAATTAATGTATAGTGAAGACTAAAGTTACTTAGGAGTGCGTGGTAGATAAATAAACGCTGAAAAGATAAATTGATTTCTACATTTTTTCTCAAAGCCAATATAGATAAAATACTCAATGACAATCCTAGATAATGGTATTTACCAACTTTATAAGTAAATAATTATCCAAAATTACTAATTCGTTACACGTGATCTCTTACGCCGCAGTTAAATGCACGAGGTTCCAGCGTCAGATTTAGTGCCTTAGAAGTTTGTAACACTGGAAACAATTTTGCTTAAAACGTTGGCTAAAACTATTGTCTAGGATTGCTATTGTTTAATTTTCGCAAATTGGTTTCAAGAAACCTACAGTTATAGATGAAAATGCTTTTACCATTGAATTATGTACCACACCCTCTTAACAATGCTTTTTATATTGAACAGAGAACAGAATAATTTAGTTAAAAACTTGTGTCTCAATCTTAATAAAACACACACTCTTCGTTACCTGTATCTTGGTCACTTGAATTCTTCTCGATAGTCTGGCTGTCAGTGTAACTTCTGTATTTTCTTAAATTTTCCTTGCTTATTGCATATCTCGTTAAAGTTCTTTAACTGAAACACCTGTGTCTGGAGGCAGTGGGTCAATTTGGTTGATAAGAGTTTAATTTTGTTAAACTGTCTTTCTTGCACTTGGATAAGAATAGTAACTCATATTATTAGAATGTCATTTTCTGATTTTTTTGTCAGTATAATTTGTTTACTTAGGTAAAACTAGTAAATGCCACTATGCTGTTAATGCTGTTTTCTATTCTGAGACTGTGGTATCATAAGTAAATCTTTTTAATGCTGAAATAAATTTGCAAATACTGTACTGCATTTGAGTTAAGGGTAGTGTATTTTGTACAATATTGTTATTATGCCAGAATACACAATATGGAGGCTGATAAGAGTACTCCATTTCAAGGAGTATCACTTAAATATTATGTTCAATGTGTTAATGGTTGAAACAGTTTTTGAAAATTATCATCTAAGGATAATACAAGTTTTGTTTCAAAACTTTACAATATCATTCACAAGTACTGCAAACAGATTCTCTATGGATACAAGTTTTGCAGATATAGTACTCACTTTTTACCTTTTAATTATTGGGCAACAAAGGTTTTCACCCTATCTGTTACAGTAGAGACGTGCTTTCCTTTCTTTTTGTCACACCCTCAATGACATGTAAATTAAAAAGAATGAATGATGCATGTTTTATAACTCACTTCCATCAATTATATTTTCAATGTTAATATAAAAACATGCCAGGTATTGTTTGAGTTGAGTTACAACAGTGATCAAACCAGGGTTAGACGGGGCTGGCTGAGGCAGCTTTAGCCAGTCTCTTTTTATGTACATTTTGAAGTAAAAATATTTTACTTTCAAGTTATTGTCTGTAAAATTTAATAAAATAAAATAAATATGGATTGTGGAGTGTACTATCAGGCATGTTATCACACCCCAAGTGCAGACTTCTGACTTGGTGCCCATACCATGTGTGTGCGTTGAAGGATAACGTGAAATGAGGCCCTGCAATGAAAAAGGAATGGAATGGGAAGGGTAGAATAAATAGGAGCACACTGAGAAAACCTTCTGGTATTGGCAACGTCCACCACATAACCTACATGGGAAAAATTGGGTCCAACATCTTTGGGAATCGAACCTGGACCACCTTGGTGGGAGGCGAGTGCTAAGCCATTGTGCCAACGGCAGCCCCAATTTTCATTAATTTTTGTGGTAAAGAGCACTATGCGGAGCCACTGTTTCAGTTAAATAACTTTAAACAGAAAGTTAGATTGCAACACTAGTGTTGTCAACAGTCATATTAAGGTTTCGTGCCTATGAAGTTTGTAGCTGTGGAGTTTAAGTTGAGGATGATTGATATAATCAATTAATTTATCAATTTTTTATATATAAAAACACAGTAGATTCTTAAGACTTCAGTCTAATTTTAATTATTGAGAGAACTTCACACTCTACGAGTCCAGTGTCCAGCAGTCAAAACGGCACTGCCATTTGCTGCAAACAGGTCTTCCATGTCACAGGGTTTGCTCAGATTACTGCAATTTGATTTAAAGATATCCCTTTCAAACAACTAGTGTTCAGTGTGAAATCTCTGAACTAATATTTCCGAATAAGAAAGTGTACCAGTGTTTGTTTTATATATTTTAATACCTAATATCTGAAACTTAATTTTTAAATTTATATTTAATCATAAGCAAATAACTTTTTTAAATTCATTTTTGTAACAGTATAAAAAGTGATGCTAATAAAAGTACATGAAAATGTAATTGGGCTCAAGTGGAATTACTTGAGTAAAGTTGTAACTTATTAGAAGTTAAAATCACTTAGCCCAAAAGTAATCAGTAAGATTAAAATTACAGTTAGTTTATATTTACTTTTAAAATTCCAATTACAGTTGAAGAAAATAGAAATATAAGGGGGAATGTCATTTTTTTTTATCAAAAATGAGTTAGAGACACATATTAGCAGTTAACACTTAGAAGAATTTGATGCACTGTTCAAACAGAAGGAAAAAGTTTATAGTCATTGTTAAAGTCATCCCTGAACGTCTACTGTACAGGAACAAAAGGTGGAAAGTCATTGTACAGCGTGCCTAGATCATTTGTTTCGCCAGCATAAAACTCTCGGGCAGAGAAAACGAGTATCTAGGTACCGTACCACACATTCATGTGTCTACTGTTTGGTGCTACGCTGGCAGGCGACAACAGCGCACAGGAATGCGATGACCTTGCAAGCAGCTGTCGTAGCCCGGCGTTGCCATGTAGCACACGGCGTGCCTCAGTCCGATGTTGCCAAGTCGCGCACAGCTGCTGGCAACTGATGATGTCGCCGGCTGCCGCCATGCATTTCCTTGTATCTTGGGCACCCAAAGGGCAGTAGTACCCAAAGTTATTCATTTGTGTGTCTACTATGATGTTTATATGACTGTAATAAATGCAATGAAAATATTTAAACTGATTTTTGAATGTTTCTGGCAAAGAAAAAAAATATTTTTCTGTCGAAAATTTCAGAATTAGTAATTTACGTTATTTTGTACCTTAAAAACTACGACTTGTATTATATGTGGGGTTGTCCTCGGCAAATATGGTATGTATTCTTGTGCTAGTGTTGGAATAATTTTTTTTTTGTTGGGATTTGGTAAATTGAACAATGCTATGATGAGGAAAGTACGAAACCTGGTTGGCACCAGTTTTCATTCCTTTTTTTTTGTTACTATTATATAATCATGGCACTCCAGTAAGCCCATCTGAAACAGATCACTCGGGTGGACCTAGCTTTATATGTTGCCACAAAGCCTGAATTTAAATTAAAGTTAAAACACTTTCTTTTGTCTGGTTGCTAATGGTTGCTAAGAGGAATGAGTGTATCTGTTCTATTTATATGTATTTTATCGTGCTTGTACCACACCTGAGCCAAGTTAATGCTGAGTTGGGGTAATGTGCAATTTGAATGGTGCTTACTGGTTCTTAATAATGATTAAAACTAATTAAATTTTATTATAGACTGTAATGAGGAAGTATAGCCTCTTTCCTGAGTAACCTCTTACAGCAAGCCCAGGTATTTCAGTAATGGTTAACGCTGGGATGTGTGCCATGCCTGCGTGCTACTATCCAATCACAAAATGTTAAATTAATTTATACCTTTATAGCACTTAAATTAATTGTATTGAGCTAACATAACAATAAATATTGGTTTTATGGAGATATTTTTACATATCTGTAACGTTCAGATAATTTATAGCAATTTTGCTCTCTTTGTAAATTTCGATTTGAAGCATAATTTAAAAGTTTACTATCCAGAATTTCTCATCATAGTTAGTTTCCAAGAGGATGCCATTGATCAGTTGTTTGCGAGCAGGCAGTATTGGGAAATTCCCCTTAGTTAAGCACTCTCAGCGCAGACTTGTGGCACCGCTGGTGCAGAAGAATACTTGAAGCCACCGACGGTTGGGGTGCTCTCAACTGACCACCATGGAGAACTATTTTGGGGTGTTGTTCATGATAAATCTATAATTCAAATTTAGTGAAAGTATTAAAAAATTTAAGAATGAAGGTAATTTCATATGAGTATTCTACGTGGGCTCTGTGAATTATTGGTAATATTATTTGTGGAGTTGAGTTTAGTGCCGATTTAGAGCACTGGGGACCAGAAGCCACATGGGCAAAGTTTTGTGCCACCCAGTGTCGCTGGATCAAGGACTCTTTGAGAGAGAGTCTTGGTGCGAGAGGATGCGAAGAATAGTAATCAGGTGATGATTTAACTATCCGCATAGTCGTGGGAATTTTGACCAGTGATACAGGCAGAGCCTATAAATTGTAACAACTGTAGACTGTTATTTACACAGAAAAAAATAAATTTCAAGATTCTTGTTATTTAAATTGAGTTCTGGTTATTGGCACTACATCGCTATTCAGTACTACTGGGTTTTACCTACAGCTAACCCTGGATATAAAGATCTCAGGCTCACTTATTCTCCTGAGTACTATACTGATGGCACATGCAGCTAACAAGATCGAGAGGGGAAGTGGCATGCTACATATTTGGCTCCCAATAGCGTGGGGCATTAGCCAAAGGCACGAGTAAGCTAACCCTGGTAACTGAAAAGTAGACAGCGGTGCAAACCCGAGAACTAAGAAGCAGACAGCAGCACGACCACGGTAACTGAGAAGCAGACGGCGGCATGATCCTGGTGATGGAAAAGCAAATGGCAGCCCGGCCCACATGCTCACCAACTAGCACGAAGACGCTTAGGGCCAGTCAGTGCAACCACGAATGAGCAGGATGAAGGCATCCAACTCTCTAACCGTATAGTATCACAGGTATCAGAGTCCACCCTAGTGACAGCAAGAAAAAAAAGAAGGTAACCATCATTAAATTAATTTTTTGGGCTACGAAGATCGCGATTGGCCAGAACACATTTACGTACCTTAGTGTGACACCCCATGCACCAAAACAAGTATCTTTGCAGTAGACTCAATGCACACTGAGTGATAGGATAGTTAAAGCAATAATTGGTATATTTTAGATTTAACGTTTACTAAAGCATGTTGTATTGTAGGAAAGGAGCGTAGAGTTAAATTGATTTAATATGGTGCATCAGTTGCATGGTTTGCACAAGCACGAGTTATATGTTAAAAGTTGTTTTCATCTCCCCTTTTAATTTGTGTGAACAGTGCAGGACAGAATGTCAAGTACCGGTGACGAGATGTTGTTTAACGAGGGAAGGATGTCTAGTGTAACGGGTGAGGAGGAAATAAAAACCCCAGAGCGTGTTATGTTGGGTGCAGCTGGGTACGGGGATGAATCGCAGCACACGGTAGGCATGACAACCAACAGGCAGTTGGATGCTAACTTTATCTTAGAATTGGTAAGAGCTAGCATGCGCGAAATGATGGCAGAGCTGAGAAAGGAATGGAGGGAAAAAATAGAGCATGAATCCGAGGTCAGGAGAAGGGATTTTGAACAGATACTGGAGCGAACGTGTAGTGAGGTGCGAAAGAAGTATGAGGGGGATGAGAGCACAAATGATAAGATGCTAAATAACACTGACACCGTTCTAGGAGAGTTAGTGAGAAGCCAGGCGGAGCAACAGACTGAGATAGAGGTCTTGAATACACATGTAGATCAGGTACGCGAGTTAACTGGGGAGGTTCAAAGCGAGTTGGCTAGAGTGGATGGTGTAATGCAACGACAGAGAGAACAAGCCGAGGAGATAGAACAGGCACTGAAAACACTCAAAACAGGCAGTTAGCGTAGCAACAGAAAGGCGGGAGGTGGAGAGGAAGGAAATTGAAGACATGCTGAGAGATGTTAGGGCTGGAGTGGCTGCAATGCAAGTTGGAGTAGATAAGGAAACAAATATGCACAGACGGACGTTGCGGTTAGGTCTCATGTACCATACTGAGAGGCAAGATATTCCAAAGTTCAGTGACGGCAATAGCAAACATCCAAAAAAACACATGGTTAAACTGCAAGAGTTTTTTAGAATGTATCATTGCGAACCGGTGGAGCAACTTACGGTCGCAAGTATGTCGTTCGCGGATGTTTTGCGACAACTGGTGGGTAGTACACAGGGAGAAGGTGACAGATTTCAAGTGCTTTGAGCGTGAATATTGGAACAGTAGCATCCATGGAAAGGATAAGGCAGAAGTATACAGAGAAACAAGTCACATGGGTAATTTGGAGGGACACCTTTGCAGAGTAGTTTAAAGGGTGCTGTTTCAGCATGAAACTAACCAAAATACCATGGTTCTGTATCAAAAACGTTTAACAGGCCGGCAGCTGAAGGTGCGAATACCCAGACGCTATATTGACAACTGACTATCGCTAATTGTCACCAAGTCCACAAGAAGCGCTGCGTGGATGGCGCTCAATTCAAATATGCCGCAGATTTAGGTTCAAATGTTAAAAAACACAGTTTAAGTTCACATACATTATTTACAAATCACAACATCCTGCCCACCAATATGCACATTTTCAAGTCTACTGAAGGGTCAAACTATGAACACAGCTCATGTTCACACACACTTTTTACAAATCACAACGTCTCTTCCACCAAAATACATAGTTACAAGTCTATTGGGATGACAACAGGACGAGTAATGACACCATGCTGAGTCTTCACTTCAGCTACTCGGACCACTGAATGTGAACCTGGAAAAGTCTTCAGAATCCTTCCTAATTTCCAGCAGAGTTTAGAAAGGTCGGCATCCCTTACTAGTAACAGACTGCAATGTTTTCTTGAGTACGAACTTTGCCAGGACGTTGTTAAAGATGATTAAGATAGTCCTTGTGCCACCTCTTCCAGAACGATTGATGAGCTTGTTGAATAAGTTGCCAACGAGAGAGTCGACCAAGCTGGACATGTGACAGATCAGATTCGGGAATTATGCCAGGGGGACCCAATGTCAAAAAATGGCTTGGTGTCAAAGCAGACAATGTATTGGGGTCATTATAAACTGCACACAATGGTCGCGAGTTAAGGGTTGCCTCAACTTGTGTCATGAAGGTATACACTTGATCAGAAGAGACTTGGCTGATTTGACACCAGCCTCCCACAACCCACCAAAATGTGGAGCTGATGTAGGGTTGAAATGCCATGTAACTTGATGATCTACTAGCGTTTGAGCCAACGAGTCATGGGTGTGCTTGTTCGACATAAAGGTCTTCAATTCAGTGAGACGACGGTTGGCACCAACAAAGTCAGTCCCCCAATTACTATACAGATCTGAGTACAGGCCACGGCGAGACAGAAATCTGTGAAATGCTGCGAGAAATGCATCTGTGGTGAGGTCAGATGCCAGCTCTAAGTGAATGGCCTTGGTAGCAAAACATACAAACACACACATGGATAAAGGACCTTAGCCTTCCATAATCGGGCTATTGTAATCTTAAAAGGACCAGCATAGTCAAGGAAGGGTTTTGCTTGTCGAACACGATCTGCTGGGAGAATACCCATTGGTGGTGCCAGGGTTACACGACGAATCTTGAAACAAAAGACACATTGTCTCAGACGATGACGGATAGTGTTGCGCGCACCCATTATCCAAAGTTCTTGTTGAAGAACAGACTGAAGTAATGATGGTCCACAATGTAGCAGGTGACGATGATAATGGTCTATTGGCAGCTCGGTGAGACGGTGGTGCTTGGGTAGCAAAATTGGATGCATTTGGTCATATGGCGTATTCGAAAGTTGTAGGCGTCCGCCCACTCTTAGAACCCCAGTAGAATCCAAGAATGGAGAAAGCTTGCAAAGTGGTCCTCTGTATGTTTGCTTACTCTGTGATGCTTCAATATCGGCAGAAAAGGCCCCAGACTGGACAATTTGCACCCATACCATCAACGCTGAAGTTCATTTGTATTGGGTAAGTCGGCAGGAGGCTTTTCAGAGTGCAAGCATTGCACGAATCGCAGACAGTAGACAGTGATTCGCTTGATTTTACTCAAGGAGAATTTGTGTAGTAGTGTCTTGTTGGTAGTTGAGTCAATAGCCAGAAGGGAGACAATACGTTGTTCCAACATATCTTGACAGACATGGTCTACTTTGACAGATTGTCTTGGCCAGTCATTTGAAGGCTTACACAGCCAGGGGGCCCTGTCCACCACAGTGGGTGATCTGTCAGCTCACTAGGAAACAGGTCTCGAGAGGCACAATCCGCAGGATTAGCTGCTGATGGAACATGATTCCAGTGTTCAGATGGAATTACATCCTGAATTTGATTAACACAATTTGCAACAAAAGTCTTCCATTCATGTGGTGAACCCTGAACCCAGTGAAGTACCACCATAGAATCAGTCCATGCGAATATTTGGGAGATGGACACACGAGAATTGTAGCGACTCATAACTCTGTGCATGGTGTGGGCAAATAGTTGAGCCCCACATAGCTCAAGGCGAGGTAATGACACCTGCTTCACTGGAGCCACCTTTGATTTGCCAACAAGGAGATGCACTGATGTTGATCCACTAGGAGAGATTGCTCTTAAGTAGACAACTGCAGAATAGCCTCGTTCTGAGCTGTCAGAGAATCCATGTCATTATTGCATGTTGGTACAAACCTAGGAATGGTGATGTTGGCTACCTCTGGAAATTCTTTCGGAAACCTTTGCCAGGTACATAAGATGTCTGGAGGGGAAGAATCGCCCCAATCAATGTTGCGGATCCACAAATGTTGGATGAGGTATTTAGCCAACAATACAATGGGTGCCAGCCAATCCATTGGATCAAATATCCTTGCCAGATCTGACAATATACTTCGTTTGGTAACAATATTAGATGTTGGCTGTGAGCCGAAAATCGCAAACAGTGCCATGGTCTGATGGCCTCCACAATATTAGCTGATAGTCACAAAATTCGTCATGAATTTGAATTTGACGGTACATCTGTCTGATATCATCAGTGAAGGCAACAACGTGGGTTCAGAAACCTTGAAGGATGTCGGTTATATCTTTCTGCAACTTTGGTCCAGTCAGTAACCTGTCATTGAGAGACACTTCCATGCTGTCTCAAGCTGAAGCGTCAAACACCACATACAGCTTAGTGGTACAGCTGTCTGTCTTCAGTACTCCAGGATGTGGAATGAAGGTGTATTCCTGTGGGGGGCTGGAACTAGTGACATGTGACCTTGTTGTAAATAGTCTGTCATGAATTCATCATAGGATGTATTCAGCTCAGGATCACTATTGTGAAGTTTCAGCAAAGTGCAGAAGAGAATGTTGTTTAGCATTGTAAGTACAGCAATTATTATTTGATGGGCAAGCCTTGGACTGATGGGAAGGACATAAACAGTTTTAAACACAGCTGCTCTGATTTAACCCACTAAAACCTCTCCTTGGGTGAAGTTTCAAGAAATTGGGAGCATCTGTAAGCCTCATGGCTCCCACTGCAAAAGGCACATTTAATGCTTGAACTAGTTCCAGCACTTACTGCAAACGAACGTGTCAGTGAATTACGAGGAAATGGTTTTGGCGGTACTGACCTTGATTTAAAAGCTGATTTCAAAGGTGTGGCAGCTAGTTGTGATTCAGCTGCATGGCGGTGTCCATCAAGGAAGGCTAGGAATTCAGTTACCTTAGGTTTTTTAGTTACTTTATCATTAATGGAGAGTACCCATTGGTTACGTAGAAATGGGTGCAACTTGGCTTCAATGATGTGAAGTAATAGCGGATCCCACTTGTCAACATCTATGTCCAACACCTTTAGTGCAGCTATATGTTCATTCAAGATAAACATAAAAGTATTTGTTGATGCTTCAAGTGACAAGGCTGGTGCTTGTATTATTGCTTCAATGTGCAGTGACACAATAAGTCTCTTATTAGGCTATTGTATTGCTTGTTTAAAAGTTCCCAAGCAACATCATAATTTTTCTCGGTGAGTGGCAAGGCTTGGATCACAGATATGGCTTCAGCAGACAAAGAGGACTTCAAATATGATAGTCTTTCCACATTCATCAAATTAGTGTTGTTGGCAAAAAGGGCTACGAACAAGTTAGAAAAGCTGATCCACTCGGTTGGGTTTCCACTAAAATGTGGTAACGCTATCGAAGGGAGGCGAGGAGACGAAGTGCCCGTGCATGTGCTATGTGAAGTCTTGGCAGCCAAACCTTTGGATGTCACCAGCGAGTCCCAAATTGCGTTGACCTCATAATATAGGTCATTGAAGTTGTCCAGTCTTTAGGCATGCTGCTCCACTTCAAACTCCGCTTGACGTTCGCAGGCAATTTTGTAGGCTAGGTGGTCATCCTCAAATCCCTTTCAAAGTTGTGCAAGTTCGCGGCACGTCGCAAAGAACAGTTGTTGTTTACTGGTGTCCACAAAAACCTTCTTAGCTATATCAGCAGCACATTGCAACCTGTTTTCCGCACGTTCTAGGCGTCGTTTTAATGTAGCGATCTTACCCGACATCTTGAAATTTTTCCAAAGAGTTTTCACATTTTCCCAAGAGAATTTTTCACAGACAACAGACAGTACATTGATAGCAATTCAAAGCACGTAATAATCCTTGAGGTGAAAAAACGCAAATACAACAAACTAAATTCAGTTGTTGTCAAACACTGTCAAAAAACACGTCTGCGACATGCCGCACAAGTATCAATTTGCAAACGGTCGAAGTACTTGTTACAAAAGTTCACAAATAGCGTAGCGGACAAGTAACAATGTTTCACAACTAGCGTAGCGGACAAGTAACAACGGTTCACAACTATTGTAGCGGACAAACAAAGCCCGCAAGCGATACACGGAAATAAGCAGGCTGAAGAGAGTCTCACACTACTGTAACAAGGCAATACGAAGACGCAGTTTGTAAAATTATTCCGACCCGAGGACCAAATGGTTTGGCATGAAACTAACCAAAATCCCACGGTTCTGTATCGAAAACATTTAACAGGCCGGCAGCCGAAGGTGTAAATACCCCGACGCCATATTGACAACTGACTATCGCTAATTGTCCCCAAGTCCACCAGAAGCGCTGCGTGGATGGAGCTTAATTCAAATATGCCGCCGATCTAGGTTCAAATGTTAAACACAGTTTAAGTTCACACACATTACTTACAAATCACAACAGGCGCGATATTACGATGTACCCATACCCGAGAGAGAGATAGTGGAACTGATACATGCGCAACCACCGAAGTATGTGCAGAGTATGATGGTGGGTAAAGAAGTCAACACCGTAGAAGAATTACGTAAAATTCTGAAAGAGTATGACATAATCTGCCTAAGTAACAACGTGTGAACAAACTATAAATACAGGCGGGGGAGAGAGAGAATACTTGCAACAAGGTTTAGAACCCACGCACAAAGGTCAGTACCAACACCGAAGTGACATTTATAGGACAGGTAACACATTTGGAGGACGTTACCACTGTGGGAATATAGCACATGGCAGTGACCCGCGAGAGAGAGCCTGGGGTTTGGGGAGGGGGGG
>PNEQ01054102.1:0-51845 GCA_003012365.1 Medauroidea extradentata | reverse complement strand
CATTCAGTAACAAAAATCCTTAGTTTGGATTCACTGCTGTACTTTAGTGAAAAATGTTCAAATGGACAGATCAACGTTCCATACCAAATAAATATGATACAATTTTTATACACATTAATTATAACCTCAAAATTCAAAAGAATGTGTTTTTAGGTTATACTTCCAATATTTACTGAAAAGTGCTAACATGAATGCCTAGGGTGTCCAAATGGACACATCAACATTTTACACCAAATAAAGACAAGAAAATAACAATACACCGGAATCTTAACCGCAGAATTCAAAAGATCATGCTTTTAAGTTTTATTTTCAATAACTACATTCACAACAATAATTATTTTTGTACATGATATGGTACTTACTCTGTGTCAACCTCCATGATTTTTGAGTTGTACAAATATTCACTATTTAGCAGAGTCACACATCACTACAACAGTAACGAACCAAAGCTGTTTACATCTGAAAAAAAACTAACATGTCTGCTGAATCACATAGTGAAGGTACCAACATAAAAAGTTTCCACAAAAAATTTCCCTGGATTTTTTTTGTAGGGTACTAGAAGTGTGTCCATACGGACACGCTGGGAATTAAAGGGGAAGCGCTGAGCGCAAGGCACTGATATAATTGCTACCGCCAACACTGCAAGGAAATAAAAGGAACTGAGATAACATGATTTCAAAGGAAATGTTTTGAAACAAAAAAATTGTAATATTTAATGTTGTAATTTGTAATTTGCTGTTTTAAGCTGTAGTCCCAATAGGAATGGATAACGGCAGCACCAGTAAAATGAGTGCTCTTAGTAGGTGAAGGGGAGTCTAAGGTGGCCATAGAGTGGCATCTTATCTATGGGCGACTTCCGGCTGGGCCAGCGAGGGCGCTGGACCTTAGCTATTTTCTCTTAGCTGTTGTGATGTCGTAGAGGGAGGACGTGTGTGGGGAGCGCCTGCGGAAGCACGTGGGCGGGATGCGAGTGTCGTAGCATCGGTGCCAGGGCACATACAGTTTTGAGAAGCATGGGCCACTGGGCTTTGCAACTTAGTTACTGGTCGTAATTTGTATAAAAATTAAAACTTATAGATTAAATTTTACGGTGAGAGCCCACCGCGACCGCATGTACAGGGTTTTGTAACCATGCTGGTAGAGTGTAATCTGAAGTGGGGATAAACATCATGCAACCTAATAGTGATATTCTCATTTATTAGTGGTAACCACCTTACTGTACACAGGCCTGAGTGAGTAGTTGTGTCGTTCGTTATGTTGAGCCCTCCGGCTTGTGACCATGGGGCAGAAGGCCCCTTAAAACCTCGGCTCCCCACACAACAAACACAACGGGCCAAAGCCCCGAAATTCCAATTCACTTAAACACTGGGCAAGTCCCAGGATCACTCCTGACGTAAGCTTATAGCAATCGGGTATTGTGTTGCTTCGGGAAAACCCAGAATTTGAGACTCACAAATACACTTCTTAGGTATATATTTCCGCTCATTTACATTACACGAATTGCATGTTCACATAACAGCCCAATTAAAATGACTGTTACAATAACAATTTTGAGTCTCAGTTCGTCATCCACATCTTATACAAACACCATACTTTGCAGCTCAATCGAATGCACACTGTTACTTATGAGGCAATATCAATAATTTTATACACACAACTGTACATTTACGATACACTTTCCATTTTCAACCTCCTGTTTAAATTGGAAGGCTTTTTAAAGTGCGCTACTCCCGAAACCTCTAGCAATGGCTTACATCCAATTTCAGTGCAGTTCAGTGATCAATACAACCCACAAATCCAGCAGTACTTGAAGAATTTCAATCGGGGTTAATCGACTCCATGTCCAATTGGGCAACAACTATATGTCTCCAATTTCTCCGGGCCTCACAAAGTGTCATGGCAGACAGGCGGCTGGCAATCCTTCCCAAGTGATGGGAAAAATGTCCCAGCAAAATAACTGAACGGCACAATGGCCGCACACTCACCACTTCCAAGTCCTAGAAGCTAGCTCTCCTACTTGTTTGCAATTTCTCCAAACTCTAGCAGCACCATTCATCTGCCCACACCCTCTCCCCCCCTCCAGGCCTACCTCTCCATGGCCAGTGGAGGGCCAGGTCCGGAGTTAAATGGGAAGGCTAAGCTCAGACGAGTGGGGTAACCCCTTCCCCCTAAAATATGAGCCACAGAGAAGTCAATGGGGCGAACCACTTCTAGACTCTTATAAGATCTAACTCCCTCCCCTCCCCAGAAAGGGGTCCCAAACTCAGGCTGCCCTGTTCTTCCTACATGAACTAAACTGAACCACTGTTCAAAGTTAAATAAGGAATAGACCAGATATACTTTGATTTATGTACTTTAATAGCTTGCGTGTGGCGACTTGCCATATTGATGACCAGAAGAACACCGTCCGTGCTGCAGCACCAGTTAACATGTTCAATTGCCAACTTCAAATACATAAAATATCCACACTGGATTACAAGCAAGTTTGTAACACTGGACTCCTGACAACTTTAATATATCAACGGAAGATCTAAAGTGTAAGCATAGCATACAACTGATTCGCCTGAACGTCTTTTGAAAAACACTTGCTCCAGAGTCTTTAGATACAAGATACAAAACAAAGTTAAAAATCAATGCCACCAAAATACACAAATAAAACTTTTTCTTTGCCAATTTTAACACCTTCCCTCAATGAAACAGTTATTATCAAAAAAATTATTCTTTAAAACAGTCCAATGTCCTGACAGAATTTTTCGAAGAAAACCCTAGAGACTGACTTAGTCAGGCTGTCTGCGACCTGATCCTTAGTACTTATTTCAAATTTATTAGTCCACTGTCCACTTTCTCTTGTTCAAAATGATATCTAGTGTCAATATGCTTCATTGTGCGATGAGATGCTGGATTTTCAGCCACATAGATAGCACCTTGATTATCTTCATTTACTATTATGGGATATGTAATTTTTACCTCAACATCCTGCGATAAACTCTAGATCCAACAGGCTTCACTTACTCCACTGCTCAAAGCAATGTACTCTTCGTCAGTTGAAGGTAGGCTGACACACTTTTGATTTGATGTGTTCCATGACACTGTGCATCCCATAACTTTAAACAGAAAACCACTTGTTGACCTTCTGTCTGTTACATCACCTGCATGATCAGAGTCCACATACATAGCCTTCTAGATCTGGAGCTCCACAATTCTTGCTACACACCAGCTTGTAGTTTACAGTTCCTTTGACATATCTCAAAATCCTTTGGGAAATGTTAGAAGTTCTTTACTTGGTTGACTTTGACGTCTACTGGCAAAGTTTAAAGGTCAGTTTCCCAAAACAGCATACATCAATGATCTAATAATACTCTTACATTAATGATCCAATAATGCTCTTACATTTATTTCCTACACTTTCATCTAATACAGCAGAATCACTTAATTTGCATTTTGGATCCAGTGGAGTTGATGTTGGTCTACTATCTTCCATTTAAAATTTTTCAAGTATTGCTTTCAAATAGTCAACCTGATCAATCTCTATTGTCCCTCTTGACAAGTCTTGGACAATGTTCAAATCTAAATAACATATCTTGTCTCCATAACCCTTCATACAAAAGACAGATTCAAATTTTCTTTTCAAAATTTCAATTTGATCCAAAACTTGACAGAAAATCAACTTATCGTCAACATAAACTGTTTTTTGGCATACAGTCAATAGTTTGCTTTGGATCTCTTAAAACTTTCTCCCAACATAAAGTTATTAAATCTTAAATTCCAATTCTTCTGAGATCTTTTCAATCCATATAAAGATTTTTAGAGCCAAGAACTTTTTCATTTGGGGTCATTCCTTCTGGTTTCTTCAAATAGACCTTTTCTTCAATTATTCCATGTAAAAAGGTGTTCTTCATATCCATTTGATGAATTTTCATGTCCTTATTTGTAGCCACTGCTAATAAGGTTCTGAGGGTCGGAAGTTTAGCCACTGGAGCAAAAATGTCATCAAAGTCAAAGTTTTCATCCTGTTGAAAGCCACGCACAACATGGTGAGCTTTGAATTGTGTTACATTTTCTTTTGAAAAACCCATTTTGTATCTATGGCTTTCTTTCCTTCTGGTAAATTTATTTCATTCCAAGTTTTATTTCTTTCAATAGCATCCAGTTCTTCTTTAATTGCAGCATTTCATTCTTCTTTATCTGGTCCTTTTACAGCATTCTTGTACGTTAACTTCGCTTCTTGAGAAGCTACAAAACGCGTTTCAAAGTCGTTATATTTTAATGATCTTTTAATATTTTTTCTTGACCTTAAATTTTTAGAATTTTGTGGTTGAACTTGGTTTCTTTCAAGTTCTGGTTGATAACATTTTCTTTCAGAAAAAGACATTTGATGTTGAAGCTGATGATTATCTGCGTGAAAACCATAGAAGTCACCTTTGTCTTCATTTTCAATGTTTATACATTTTCTTCAGTATTAATATCTCTTGTTTAATATCTGCTACTCCATGTAGATTCTCTTCATCTTGTGCTGAATTAACAGGTTCTATTGTTTCATCCTCTTCTGACTTCATCACTCTTATGTTTTCCTTTTCATCTTGTAACACTCTGGACTTGTCTACACTAAAGACTACATTACTAGCTGTTACTACTTTACTTTCGTCAGGAAAACAAACCCTGTATGATATAGAATCTCTCATACCCTACGAAAATTCCTTCTCGTCCCTTGGGATCCAATTTTCTTCTCTTTTGGTCAGGAATGTGAACAAACACTTTCGATCCAAAATCTCTCAAATGATCAATTTTTACTTCCTTCTCAAACCATAGTTCATAAGGCGACTTCCCTTTGACAGAATTAGTACCTGTCAAATTAATTGTGTACACTGCGGTATGAAGAGCCTCAGGCCAAAATCGCTTATCCAATCCAGATTCAATTAACATAGTTCAAGAAGCTTCTACCAATGTTCTCATTTCCTTTTCAACACACCCATTTTGCTCTGGACAATATGTAGCTGATATCTGATGCCTAATCCCCAAAGATGAGAGGTAAGTTTCCATTTGCTTGTTTAAAATTTCTGTCCCATTATCAGATCTGATAGCCTTAACCTTTTTGTTTGTATCTCTCTCTCTGCCATTCTTATACATCCCTTAATCAATTCAGGAACTCAGATTTCTGTTTTACAAGAAAACAGAACCTGTAATCATACTTCACTATCAATAAGTATTTGGATCCACCAAAACTTATTGTTTCAAAGGGACCACAAAGATCAGTACGTAAAATTACACGAACATCACTCGATATTGAATTACTTAGTGGGAAAGGTAATGGGTGTTGCTTTCCTTGGATACACGAGTCACAAGAAAATTATTTATCTTCAACAGGACATTCAATATTCAATTTTGACAGGACATCCCGTACATGTCTAATATTTTGGTGGGTAAGTTTCCTATGTCATGATTCAATAGACTCTTTCTTGGATGGGCCTACACTCATTAATGCTGTTTCAGCTTTTTGAAAATTTAATCTTAATATAAAAACTTTTCCTTCTAGTTCTGCTTCTGCCATCACTTCATTGTTTTTTTAGGAATTCTGCATTTATTTCCCTCTGCTATGAGAGTATGACCTTTAGCTAAAGCTTGAGAGACTGAAAAAAAGGTTCATTTTCAAATCAGGTACTAATAGAACATTTTTCAATATACGTGGTATTTCCTTATCAGCTACATAACACATAATATTTACATCCCCAACTCCTAATGCTTTTAACTGCCTCCTATCTCCTATCTTTACTTCTTTGGCACTTTTCCGGAGATTTATAAAGTAATCTTTATACGGGGACATGTGTTCACTTGTTCACTAGCACCACTATCAAAATAAAATTTGTCAGCATTTAGTGATTCAGTGCTCACATTTGCTAAACTAACAAAGGTATTCTTAAAAACCTTGTGTTGTGGTGAAGTAACATTTACAGATTTTTCAGAGTTCTTCTGTCTATGTAGTATAGGCTTACCACCTTGATTTTTACTCAAATAAAAATGACATTCTCATTTAAAATGACCTGGCGTATTGCAAAAATGGCAAGAAAAGCTTTTTTTGGTAAATCCTTTACCATTTTTTGTTTTTAAAGCATTTTTCAGTAACATGATTTGCATATTGCACAATGTCCTTGAACTGCAGGAAAAGCCTGGTTTTGTAAACAAGAGGAGTCCTTTAACCTATTTTCCTCAATGATAATTTGGGATGTCAATTCATTTAGTGTTTGTCTAACAGGGTCAACAGACTTCCACGAGGACACAAAATGCCTAAACTCTTTTAGAAGAAAAATTAATATTTTCGTGATTACTTGGCCATCAGAGATTTCGTCCCCAAAGTTTTTCAATTTAGTCACAATGTCCATTACAGACAAAATGTGAGCAGCCATCCCTTTGCCTTCATACTGAAAACTAAAAAACTTCTCATGGAGTAAATTAATTGACGTCTCTGACTTTTGTTCATATATAGACAAGAGCTTATTTTACATTTCGTAAGACTTTTGCAATTTAAGATGTGAATAATTGTTTCCTCCTCCATTTTAGAAACAATAAGTTCCTTCCTTAGCTTTGGAATCTTCAAAATATCTCTAGTCTTACCTTCTTCAGCTAGTAGTTCAACCTCACTGGTCATGACATCTACGATTTGCTTTGCTTCTGCTGCAACGAGAATTTGGAATTTCCAAATATTCCAATTTGCTTCTCCCTTCAACTTTGTTACATTACCCTCCATTTTCTCTCGCGTATCCTCCGGTTTCTCGAGAAGTAAAATTGGGTATCCTTCCATCACAACCGACGTATTTAATTTTACAAATATACTAAAAACATTTCACAAATGCAGCCAGGTATCTTTCCGTCAACACTGACATATTCATTTTTACAACCATCAGCGAAAATGAACTAGTTCAGCTAAGTACCTCTCTGTCAAAACCGACGTATTCATTTTGTAAGAGATGGCTGAGAGAACTTCACACGCCTGGGCCCATAACCTGACAAGTTTAATATACCAACTGAAGATCTAAAATGCAAGCATAGCATACAACTGACTCGTCTGAGCGTCTTTTGGAAAACACTTGCTCCCAAGTCTTTAGATACAAGTTACAAAACAAAGTTAAAAATCAATGCCACCAACAAAACTTTTTCATTGCCAACTTAACAACTACACATTCGAATTGGGAACTAATAAATGTATCATCATTCCCCCTTAATCTAGTGGTACAACAAAATAAATTTCAACACTTGTTTACACCTCTTATACAAAAACTATGTTTGGCAAGAGGCAATGACTTTGTCAAAATATTTGCTAACATTTTGTCAGAAGGCATATACTGGTACTTAATAACTAGCTCATTATGATTAACAACTTCCCTAACATAATAATGATGTCGAATATCAATATGCTTTGTTCTGTCGCGAAAGACTGTATTGTCGGTCAACTTCTGAGCAATTTGACTATCATTATGTAACACAATCGCTTTATCAAAGTTTACTATTTCTGTGAGCAAACACTTTAAACATATAGCTTCTTTGGCAGCATGTGAAATTGCAATGTACTCAGCCTCGGTGATGCTGAGAGCGACACACTTTTGTTTCTTAGCTTCCCATGATACAGGACCTTTTGCCAATGTGAAGATGTAACATGTGCATGATCTACAGTCTACTAAATTTTGTGCCCAATCTGCATTGACCAAACCATAAATATCATTACTGTCTTTACAATAAGAAATGTCTAAATCTATGGAACCTTTTGGATAACGCAACACACTCTTAACTGCCTTCCAATGCTCCTGCTTGTAATTACTATTAAATTGACTAAGAAAGCTAGCAGCATAAGCTGCTTAGTAGTGACTGCTAAATACATCAGATAGCCAATAAGAGACTGATGAGGAACATTTGGAAACTCTCCACTATCTGAGACATCAACTTTGCAATTCATTTCTAAAGGAGTAGTAACAGATTTGGCATATTCTATATTAAACCTTTT
The DNA here is from genome assembly GCA_003012365.1 of Medauroidea extradentata. NCBI lineage: Eukaryota > Metazoa > Arthropoda > Insecta > Phasmatodea > Phasmatidae > Medauroidea > Medauroidea extradentata. Next base: position 43,852 of record PNEQ01054102.1, on the reverse strand, counting down.
CAGCAGTTTCTGGATAGAATGCTTTTGATGGATTGCGTACCATTTTCATTTCTTTCAAAATGCATGCCAAGACAAAATTTAACATCACCTAAATTTTTTACACTCATGTTCACATTTATATGGTTCATTGTTTGAGAAAAAAGAATTCATCTACTACGTACAATGCAATTATAGTGTAGAAACCACTACTATTCTTACAATAGATACAAGAATCATATTTGGATTTTTGAAATCCTAGCTTCAATAGGACATTTTCTATCTTCTCCATCCAAAATGGATGTGAGTGAAATAACATCGCCACCCGGGCTACCAGCCACACGCACATTCAACACTGCATTGCTTCCCTGTCACTTCTGCCTTATTGCCCACTAACCATTCTTACCACGTGGCATACTGCGTAACGAAGCACATAACTTACTGTGGCTGACAACACGAGAGCAGCAGCTCTTGTACGTGCCGAATGGTGCGATGGTGTTTCGTGTAGCAAACTGCTGACATGCAAAAATATACCAATTTTTAAGCATTTCATATTTATATGTATATATTTTGTAACTTTTTTTTACATTTTCCTACCATGGTTAGTGAAAACCATGGATGAGAAGACTGCATATAAGGTGGGTTGTTGTACTTATGTACTCCCCAGAGTGAGTCCAAGGAGGATCTAAAGGATAAATACAAATAAGCTGTAATAAAGCAAACTGATTTATTGAAATGGCATGTCATAGTCTGCTGGTAAAATACATAAAAACACAATTAACTCTTTTAGTTTATTTATAAAAGTATTGAATGTAAATAAAATTTTGCCAACTAAGCAATTTTTTTTAAGTATTGAAAGTTTTTATGTATGGTATTATGTATTATTTCTTAAAGTAGCTTATTACAATTTGTTTCAACGTGAATTATTTAAATAAATAGTGGGATTTCTGTATGTAACTGTACGTTTTTCTAGCATACAAATGTTGTCTTTGTCACGCAATTTTGTGGATCATCCTCTTCTGTGAAAATTTACAGCTATTGCAGGCAATATTTTTTTAAAACAATTTCTGCTGGTTGCTCTTGTGGTAATATAGAGGTATGGATGTATTTGTTCTCCTTACTAGAATGAGGTTCAATTGTTTTTTTGCATTGCTAAGTTACATATTTTTAATCACTTGCATATTTCATCAAAGAAAAAGCTGTAATTAGGTGGAAATAGTACTTAGAAGTATTGTGTTAAAATATGGGTACATTAAACCTATGTTTTATTTTTCAGTGCAACGTGCAAAAGGTTTACTCACCAAAGGAAAGCACGGTAAGTGAAGGAAATAGGTTTAATAAGAATATTTAATTTTTAAACATTTAAAATGGGCTTAGATATTTTTACATATGTGATTATTTTAAAATTGAATATAGTATGCTTAGTGAATAATAAATATTTAATATGTTAGCATCTGTACAGTGTTTTTTCCTGTTGTTTTTCAATATTTCGCATTAAATTATAACCAAATGATTTATTACAGCTATCTTATATTCTTTTAGTAAGAAAAATTCAAGAGTTTGCCTTCCCATCTTACCCTTCTTTTTTGTGCATATAGAGTTGTTCAATCTCATTTCACACACATGCTAGCAATACCATCTCCAAATTTTATGTATCGTGTGCCTAACTTGTGGACCCCAGTGAGACTATTGTGCCTGCCAATTTGTGTAAATATATAAAAAATTTTACTGTACAAGGTCAAAGGAAACTTTTATAACTATCCCTGTATTTAAAAGGCAAAAAAGTGTTCCTTAAGATTAAAATAATATTGAAACTTTTTGGCAAGTTTTTAGTTCAAGATTGTTGTGTAGGCCTTTGACTTTGAAAATTATCAGCAGTGTAGGTATTTCTGAGATTTTCTAATAGAAGAAAGTAAACCATACTGGATCTGATAGGGCAACTTTACAAACTGCAGAAAAAGGATTCATATATTGTTTCTATAGCACATGGTTATCTATGGACTCCATTATTTTGCATGCAGTGGTTGGCGAAGCAGTGGTAGTATCACCATAACAAAGCAACGGAATTTTTTGTAATTGCCAGTGCAGTTTCGCCTAGCATGTATGCTGCAAGTGAGTTCACTTTTTAAGCTTTGTATTGTGCAATACGTATTTGTTTTGAAATTCATATGGTTTGATAGCTCCAGAAAAGGTTCCTTAACAACATGAATAGTATGTTTGCAAAAAAATTTGTTTTGGAAATATTTAAAGGGGATATCAAATCAACGAATACAAGTGTTACTATGTTACCCTTGATTGGATAGTGAAAAATAATGTTTGTAATATATTTTTATTTCAATAAACTTGCGTTCATCCATGGTAATTATGAGGACGGATACCGTGGATAATCAAAAATTACAGATAGTCTGCAACTTTAGTAAAATGGGTTTTGAAAAATATTTTTGTTTTGGAAACTACTGTTATGTGGAGTGACAATGAGGGCTGGCAGCTACGCACAATAACTCTACAAACATGTAGTAAAACACAGCAGCCATCCATTTATTCTAAACCCATAGTCAAACTCTCACTGCTAATGTCACATCAGATGAAATGTTTACAAGTTTGAATAAGGGGAATGGGGTGAGATGTCGCAGTTCTGAGATAAGATTCTATCCTCCGCATTTGACATGCACTGAAGGGCAGGAAGAAAAAAAGCCAGCTGAACTTTAAGGGGGAATAAAGAAACAAATTGCAGTCACAGTGGTAGGTTGCATGTCCAACCACCACTAAGCAACTTTGATGCCCATTAGAAAATGTTGGACTAAAACAAAGTAGTTTCTTGCAAACAAAATGACACGGAAGTATTTATTGATCAGATACAATTCCTGGTCAGAACTACAGTGTTGCAATACAAGCTAATTTGTTGTTACAATAATTTTGAGGTTCACTCTTTCACTCATGATCTTGACCAAGTAATATGGAGCAGTGTTTTCAGTTCTGAAACAATTAATGAAATAGTAACCCTTTAGTACATGTGAAACACACAGAACAAGCTGTGCCCTGGATGTCGCACAAGCTTAGAGGCCAAATGAAAAGGACAAGGCCAGGAAACGTTTCCTGAATATGAGAACAAAAAAAAAATGTTTTTGTGATTTTAAAAAGCTGAGAAACCTTCTCACATATTTAGTCAGGAAATCCAAATGCTCTATCTTTATAGATGGTTTTGAAAAATACAAAAACCTAACCACTCTGTGGGAAAACCTTAAAACCATTTATGTAGTTTCACCTTATAACTCCTCTGTTCTGGTAGAGCTGCAAAACCCAGACAGAATAAACAATAATACTATACACAGACCTCTAACTTGTTTTCATCCAGTTCACAAAACATTTATCACAACAGAAAACAGCTTAATTCCCCAGCTGTAGGACACCATGGTATAAGTATAAACATGATTAAACTCTGTACACCATGCTGCATATCAGCATTGATTGATATTATTTATGTTTTCACAAAAATTTTTCATGTAGCCTACACAATGGAAATCTTCCAAGATAAACCTGTTACCTGAAACCACAGACCCTCGTAAGTGCAAGGGTCTACACCCCATTTGTATTTTTCCCACTGTATCGAAATAATAGAAAAGCTTGTGCATAAACAACTAAGTAATACCCTAGACAAACAAAATGTTTTGTATGACAAACAAGCGGGATTTTGGAAAGGCCACAACACATACATGATGTAACAGACAAAATTTTTAAAGCAATTGATAGATCAAATATAGTGACATAGTACTTTTTTTACATTTTAGACTCTTGGACCACAAAGTTTTACTATTGCGATTTGGATCATCTGGTTTACCACAAACAGTAGGTACCCATAGAAACAGAGACAGTTACAGAAACGTTTATCCAAAGAAATATTTCTACACTAAGGTATACTGCAAGGTAGTAGACTGGCTCTAATTCTTTTCTCTATACACACTGCAGAATTGCTGAAGATTCTCAAGCAGTTATCTTATCATCAGTATACTCACAATACCCAGTTATATGTCAAAGCTGGTACTGTTGAATTTCAGGACATAATAAGGAAAATAAATTATCATCTCCAGCAACTAAATAACTTGTCTGTTATTAATAAATTGATGTTAAATGAAATTAATTTTTAACACATTTCAATTGGAACTAGCAAAATTTTAATGAAAATTAATAAAAACTAGCAAATTTAAATTCATGTATATATAATTCCAAAATGTAAAAACTATTAAAAAATGTGTGTTTATCAAAACATCTCCTTTAACAAACATTTTTTCTCTGTCATTCAAACTGACATATATACTTAAGCACCTAGATATATATTTAACCAAAATTTCTCAACTTATATAAAACTTAAGCTTTGTGATAGTATTGTTTTGTCCTCCATCAACTACTGCTCTGTTCTTCTCTGTAACATAGCCAACTCTTTGCAATGAAGGTCCCAAATACTCCAGAATGTATGTTTAAAGTATATTAGCTAAACTATAGGGATCACATCAGAGAACCTTTAATTAAATCAGGTTGGCTGTCACATTACTTAATTCAGTTCATAATAATGATATGCAGTTCCTATCATCTAACTTTATACAGCTAAATTCTATCAATACATACAATACCAGATGTAAAGTGAACTGCCTAATACTATGCCACAATAGTGCAGCATTTAAGTGATCATTTAGCCACATGGCCTCTTGTGTCTGGAATGACTTACCTGCCAACCTTTAAAAGACTCAATTGTTAAGTTTCTTAAAAAAATACAAAAAACTCTTACTGAAAGTCTAAAATCATAACCAAAACAAAGAAAAAGGAATAAAAATTATATGAAAAATCACAGGAGAGCATTTGAACGTATTGATACCCTGATGTGAAAACTTTGTTACTCCAAAACCTATTTTTTTACAGGAGGGGAAGTTTTTTGCTGGTTCCAATCCAACATTAAAGTCGCGTGAGCTCCTATTTTCCCTTAAATATAAAAAAAACATATCTGAAGATGCACGTGTAAACCTCGTATCTCCAAAATCAGTTTTTTTTTACAGGAGAAAAAGTTTTTCGCTTGTTACAATCCAATGATGGATTTGCGAGATTTAGGATTTTTTCTTTTAAAATTTTGAAAAACGTAACTGAAGATGCGTGCTTTTCGCTGTTGTTAAGGAATTTTTTTTGGGGTAGAATGTAATAATAAAACTAAAATCGAAAAAAATGGAGTTACTAGGTTTTCTCATGAAGGTATCAATATATATATTTTTTTCTCATTACTTGTGAACAGTTTTTCTTGTACACTTTATCAGTATTAAAAATTCAGATTTGTTTTTGTACAATAAATTAAACTTATTTTTTGTTCTCACTATTGTGTTTGTCTAATTACTTATGTGTCTCCCGTGTGGCAGCGGGTTAGAATACCACCACAGCTGACCTGTGCTTTTCGTAAGAGGCTACTAATCAGGCTATGGTCAGGATCTGAAATATGCTCATACCTTCAGCTCTAGTTTTTTTTCACATTTCTCTTTCTCACCTATATTTTCTTTACGTCTCACCAGGTCCCACCATATCTTCCTTTCTGTTTCCATCGTCTGAGGCCAGGTTGGTGTTCTACTTTCTAATGAGGCCAGATTGGTGTTCTACTTTCTAATGAGGCCAGGTTGGTGTTCTACTTTCTAATGAGGCCAGATTGGTGTTGTACTTTCTAATGAGGCCAGGTTGGTGTTCTACTTTCTAATGAGGCCAGAGTGGTGTTCTACTTTCTAATGAGGCCAGAGTGGTGTTCTACTTTCTAATGAGTCCAGGTGTTCTACTTTCTAACGAGGCAAGAGTGTTGTTCTACTTTCTAATGAGGCCAGAGTGGTGTTCTAATTTCTAATGCGGCCAGAGTGGTGTTCTACTTTCTAATGCGGCCAGAGTGGTGTTCTGCTTTCTAATGCGGCCAGAGTGGTGTTCTGCTTTCTAATGAGGCCAGAGTGATGTTCTACTTTCTAATGCGGCCAGAGGTTTGTTCTACTTTCTAATGAGGCCAGGTTGGTGTTCTACTTTCTAATGAGGCCAGAGTGTTGTTCTACTTTCTAATGTGGCCAGAGTGTTGTTGTACTTTCTAATGAGGCCAGAGTGGTGTTCTACTTTCTAATGAGGCCAGAGTGATATTCTACTTTCTAATGCGGCCAGAGTGGTGTTCTACTTTCTAATGCGGCCAGAGTGGTGTTCTGCTTTCTAATGCGGCCAGAGTGGTGTTCCACTTTCAAATGAGGTTCTATCCTCACCTACGAGTTCTGCTCCCTTCTGAATTGTGGGACCCTACGGGATGCCTGTGTCCATAATGGTTTAGCATGCCCTTTTCACTGGCCCAGCAGGCAAATCTAGGCACGGAGCCCATACCTACACACATGTACAACCACGTAGCACCACCTAGTGCCATCCTAGCAGGAGGTGTTATCATGGCTGCTCTGTTCATGCACCTAAACCTGCTGGAGCTACATGTTACTGTTGTATGGAGGAGGCCAGCGTAGTCAAGCTCACAAGTAAGAAAATTAAACTGGCCTCGCTGATGATGTAAGATTTTGCCCCTGGTTTGCCCTAGTGTGCATTGTGGTTTGCAGTGAATAGCAGCGAAAGGTAGCTGTTCATACGTACTGCTTAGGTCTGGAGGTAATTCCCTTTCCTATTGACACAAACTGTGAGATGTTTGAACTGTTGGCTTCTTTCCCCTGCCCCCTCCTCACCCGCTTAAATTTCAGGTTGGGTCAGTAAGTTTTCAGACAGTGGGCTTTTCACCATAGTTTCAGAAAGTACTCCACTAGATGGCTCCCTAAACAGCTGAAATAAGACAGTGGAGTGATAATGAAATCAATTTGGATAATGATTTGATGTTCGTAGTGAAAAAAGAAGAGGTCTCGTATGGCAAACGTTCTAGAAAGTATCATTCCTTGAACTCTAAAATGTTGTTGATGGTGTAGTCAGAGACTGCAAGAAAATTAAAAACAGACAATACTTAAAATGCTGCCCAGTCGCATGGGCTGCAGGCAGCGAAGTTATTCAGTGAGGAAACGAATAAGTTCCACACCACTCTGAATTCCAGCATGGGTGTCATTTGGTTTCCAATTCAGAATTACTTCAGGAACTCTGGACACGGTTTGTCGCTTATGTTCGACAAGTTACGATACAATCTTATGGTGTCATGTTACCAACTGGCATGATCTTTTTTGGTATTTGGAACCCTTGTACTCCCAACTTTATTAAAGGTTGACTACTTAAATGTGCATTCAAAACAGTGTACCTGGACTGTTGATTTGGTGACACTGACTGAGGAATCTGTTGTTACTCGAGAACCTTGAATGGACCATGACAATTGGGACTCAGTATGGCCCAAATTTGAAACTTCATAACAAATTTGCTCTAACAAAAATCTGCCAACAAGCATATTCAAAAAGGCCCAATTGTGAGTCTGTGTGGAAGCATGTAAACCACCAGTGCATTACCGACCAATAAGCGATGCGTCCTGTTGGCCCGTTAGGATGATATCCATGTTATACGTCTCAGAATCAGACACACTCACATTACACCCAGACATTTGCTGTTTGATAAACCCCTCTCCTGTTTGTGATGTCTGTGACTCTCCCCCAAGTGTCCATCACATCTGTTGGATTGTCACAGATATGACCAGACCAATCATATTTATTAATATTGGTGACATCATTCAGAAAATTTTAGGTTAGGAAGTTCATCAGTGAGTGATGTACTAGCCTATTTACATGTGACGAGTCTTTTTAATGTGTTGTGAATTGCTCTGTTTCTGTGATGTGATCTGTTTTGTTCCTGGGTTGTGATTCATTTATGTGTAAGCTTGTGTAACTTAACTTTGCTTTTAATGTGGTTTGTAGTATCAATACACAGTTATTGTGTTTTATTTCTGTGGAGTACGTGTTTCTTCTTTCTTTTTTTCTGTCTAAATATCAAGTGCCCCAATATACCAATCATTCAATAATACGTAAAGTGTGTAATATGTATGACTAATTGTAAAACTGGCGTAGTGTTGAATTTTACTCATGTTTAAATAAATAAATAAAAAAAAATATTAATTTAAAAAAAAATTTTGATGAACCTCTTACAGGTAATGAAATGGTATTTTAAGAATATTTTTCTTGTTTTGTTCCATTGGCTACATGCCTCATTCAAATATAACAGCTTTACGTATGAAACCATAATTTGGGTAGCAAATATATTTGTGTGAGCAGTAATCCATCCCGTTCTGTCGATTACATTGTTCAATAAGTTTGTAATGAAAGCAGTTATACAAAAAGTTGGATAAAAATATAAACAGTTTATAATAAAACATAATTTACACCATTGACCCAACCATAAAACAGCAACAACATTGTAATATCATGACCAACCTTTTCACTCTTCTGTCATTTAATGAGTTCTACACCAATTCCTTCAACATCACTGATTGCGGAAAGTTGCCTGTCATTACCAGTGAACTCAGGTGTTCTCCATTTATCCTCCACCCACCTCATTGCTTTTTTTGTCTCTTCTCAAGTTCCTTCACCTTCAATTCCACATACAGGTTACATTCTGCCACATAATACCCATTAGACATTCTGCTACATAATACCCATTAGCCATACTACTTGATATGTGTGTGTGTGTGTATAACTCCCTTTAGCACACTTCCCAGCATTCCCACTGCTATACCTCCTTTAAAAACCTCTCTCTCCACCTGACTTCCCCACCTTGAATCTTTTGCACTTCCCATCTCTATGTGTCAATACTCTCTCTTCTTCTTTTGAACCTCAATATCTTGTTTTTATCATGTTTATAGTAATTTTGTTCTCCTCAGATCACAGTTGTATCTCACCAATATCATCCTAAGTTCCTTCCACCCACCTGTTCAACAACAAACAATTGGCAAACTATCTTACTTTACTTTCTTCTCCCAAACGCATGTCATTTGCCATCATGATGTACAAGGCCTCAGCAGGTTTCTTTGTGGTATCCCTGGCATTACCTCTCCTTGTGACAACAATTCTCCCACTTTACCCTCTATCATATTTCCCCTGAGAAAGTCCCCAATCCATTGCAATACCAACTGGTCTACTAGCAGATCATTTTATTTTATCGTTAATACACCATTTGAGGTGGGGAGAGTACAAGGTGTCGTGGGTCTTGCTAGATTTATTTAGGTGGAGGGGGAGAATTATTTTAACATAATTTATTTGGTGTCTATGGCCGAAAACAGAAAAGGGGGGGGGGGGGGGGTTCTCCCCCAGTTTAGTTCCAAGGTGCAAAATTGTTCTTCTTAGGCCGTTTTCAAACCTAAACATAGTATGTACAAAACACAGAATCTTAATAGTTTAAAATGTAATTTATAATTTTATGTCATGAACTTAAAAAAAAATCATAAACAATTTAAACAGGCAAAATTTTCACCCAAACTATTTTTACTTGATAATAATTTTGTGAGTATGCCATGAGTCACAAAAACTTTCAGCAGACTAAACAAATTCTCATTCAACTGTTCAGTTCTCACATTCTACATATACAAGCACTGATATCATGGGTCACTTAATGGTTTAATATATATTGCAAACAGTTGAATTGTGCATTCAAAATTTTTTTTAAAATTTGGCAGTAATGTATATAGTATAATTCACATTTATATTTTGGAGTTACCTGAATTAATTTGAGTGTTCAATATGTACACAATTTTATCTAATTTTTGAATAGCCTAACTGAAAAAAATTGTGTTATACTTGTGTGCACTAATACATTTGAACAAGAAAACACAAGTCAAAATAAAAAAAACTAATTCTTACATGTTTAAAAATACTCTACATTAATGAAAATATAGTGTATAGGGGTAATTCTCTGATAACAGGCAATTTGAATGTCCCTAGCTAATGTATTCACCATTTATGAAAGAAATAAGTGGCAATTTGGTGTTTTTATTCTTTTAACATCTTATAACTTAATATCATACAAAAATAAGTACATGTGTTAACATTATAATTAACTTGGATGAAAATATTGATAAGAAATCATTCCCTTACCATGTCCATAACACACTTTAGGAGTTCAATAAATTCTCAAATTAGTTGCAAGAAATAAGTGGATGTATGTTATGCATTTATGTTAAAGAAGACAAGATATAACACAAGAAAAACCTTTGAAACAAATATACAATCCAAATGGGCTTTTTTTGCAAGCATTAAAACTTTATCCCATTGATTTGACATCATTCCCTCACACAGTTTTGTTTTAAGTAATAAAACTGCCACCAGAAGCATCACTGTGATCTACCAGCACTTCAGCATATCTAAGGTAGCCGTTATGTTGGATGAAAGCTTTGTGGAGTGAAGTGTGCTTGTTGTTTTCTTTCAGCTGAGAAATTTTGCTGTAAGTTTGTTTTAATTAGCCATCATTACCTCACACCACATTAACAATTATTTCTTGATGATAAAATTACAAAAGAAAATTTTTTAAATTGCAAATTGGTAGTAGTTTAAACATTTTGTCTGTTAACCTCAACAACATTTGTGTTCTGGGTTTTACACAATAAAATGTTGTAGAAAAATCATTCCCTCATAATCATTCTCTCACAGTACCTCAAATGAGGGATTGACTGTAAGTGTGAGGGAATGAAAAGTTTCAGAATTTCCAGTAAGCAAGGAAAATGTTTTATAATCCAATTACGTTATTATTTTATTATGCACACTTACTCTAAAAACACATGTTATTTTGTTTTTTTATATTCCTTAACAGAACAATAACATTCTAAAATATACATTCCCGTAGCCAATAAAATATTACAATTATACTAAACAATACTACAATATGTTTTTTAACCCCGCTACATGTTTTACTGTAGTTAATTATAACAATTTGGATGTTTATGCCAGACATAAATTTTTTAACTTTTAGCCTGTATTGTTGACAACAAATGCTGCAGAATGAAACAGTTCAAATTTGACAATTTTTGACAATTTAACAGTGCCAAGTATATTGGAAATGTTTGAAATTCAATTGTATGATGTGTAATATTAGATCAGGGTTTTTAATAGTTTAATCAATATGTTATTTTTAATGATATTTAATGGTGTCCCAGGCTGATTTGTTACCTTTAAGAGTTGTCACAATATAGCGGCGTGATACGCCCTACGCTTGCCGCCAGTGACAAGTTCCTGTCATGTCTTCATAATAGAGCGACGAAATATCGCCGGTAGCAAGCGACGTGAACTCGTGCTGCCATCTTTTAGGCAACCAAGACAAATAACTTAGTAACTGTAAACTGTGTTTGAAGAAACATAAATGGAAAATAATAGAAATGGTAATCTGTTTATGCTCGCATCGATTTAAATAAATAAATATCCAATAGAAAGCAAAAGTAAAATTTCATTTTGAAAAATAAAGTAAGAAAAATATATTAGTTTCTTTTCAGCGAACTTACACTTAATTTGCATGAATACCAGAATTTTAACAGAATGTTATTAATATAAAATGGTTGTTTATTTCTTTCTAACTGGAAAAATACGTAAAATACATGCACAAGTTTTAAAATGTAAACAACTTTTCTTCTTCTTTGTATCAGTTGCCAGCAATGAGCGTTAGATCCAATGTCAGTCGCTAGTGCAATATTCCCGACGCTTGCGTCAAGGCTCTGACTGGCTGACGCTCGACGCTAAGAGTCACGTCGCTTTATTTTGAAAATTACTTTATGCTAAATATATAATCATTTAGATAAGAGAAACTAAGAGATCTATTTACATATTTTTGTAAATTAAAATTGTTACTCTCGCATATAAAGACTTTTTCCATCATTTCGTCATTTGTGCATCATTCCCTCACAAAATATTTTTTAATAAAAAAATTGTCACTTTTTTATTTTCTAGTGATTGATCTCTGCCAGTAATTTATAATTATTTATGCATTATAGAATTATCTGTATAAAAAAATCAAGCCCTAATATGTAAACATTGTGAAACAATTTTCATTATTTGAATATGTCCTGTTATCAGAGAATTACCAATAGATTTAAACATTCCTTCATTTGCCTAGCTACCAAACCTAAATTTAGAAATATATTTCAAAGTCATAGTGGAGTCTCAACTGTAGCGAGTCAAATAATGCATGGAATTCTTCCATACTGTTTCTTTATTTCTAGAATATCAAAAGCAAACGCCTTTCAGTGGACAGAAGTTAAAATATTACTTCTTTCAAAGCAAATAGCAGGGCACCAAACTGCTTAATTTTTCATTATGATTAACTTTCAGCATCACTGTTCACTGCATTATGCTTGTGTAAAATAAAAATTAATTATGTTAATATGAATGTTTTCCCAATTGTTTAGTTGACTTAAAAAAAAGGAAACTTAGACCTACATCAATAGCGCATCCTGCCTGAAGCAGTTTTAGGTTTCAGAAGCTCAGAAATATGTAGTAATAAGAGCGATCTTGAAAGCTGCTTTAAATACTGCCTCGCAACTAAGAGCACAGCACTGAACTAACAAACAAGCTTCACACCAAACTGTTTTTGCAGCGAGACTAAAGCAGTAATCTCACCTATATAATTTTATTAAGAGCTTGAAGGGAATATCAGTGTAGTGTTATGTCTTAAATTTTGCATTATCTGGTTATTTTATTTTGAGGCGCTGCAGTCAGAAAAGCAACTTTTTAATTTTTTAAGAAACTCTGAACACTATTACTAATAAACATGTTGTCAAGTAAAATTTCTTATGTGTTTTCATTTCATACATAGGAAAAATACGGACTTGTAATATTGTTTATTAAAAATTCTTTTCATAACATGCTTCAATGTACATTAATATGAAACAGGTGGCAGGTGGCTTAGAGTTCATTTCACCATTTTCTGTTAAACACTGTGTACGCATGTGCGATGATAGGACTCCATAATTCCCCCTGTGTGCAGATTTATCACAGTTTTTAACTGCTTGTCAGTAACACAAATGTAAGGGGGTGCAAATGATAAATTGTACCCCACCCCCAAAATTTGGAGGTTATATAATATAGCCCTGAATTCCCCCCCCCCCCTTCCACCTAGGACCACTGTACACCCTACATGACACCTTATTGAACACTTTCTCAGTGTCAGTGAAGCAGGCATCCACATGCTACTCCTCATCAACTGCCATACTAGGTCCTCTGCTCTGTAACCCAACAATTATCTACATAGTCTTTAATTTATCCATACAAGAGTGCAAAGGAAAGTTCAACTATTTATTTATATGCACTAATATTGCAAACAATAAACATACCTAACTTTGTCAATATTTTTGTTCAGGTAAAGTGGCTTTAGGGGATAATTTTTTCAGGTTACTTAAAATGTTTGCTGTTGGCTGTGTGTATTTTACACTTGCATTGAATATAGTAGAAATGAGTTCAGTTAATAAGTTCTTTAGAGACAGGAAGATTTATAAATGGGGAAATAATTTCAGAATCAATGTAAGCAGGCCTGTGTATTCACAAAGCAAGTTAAACTATTTCTATTTCAAATCACAAGTTTGTGAAATTGTAAACATTACAGTTTTAACTGAAATATATTATACAAGGTTTCAGTGCTTCTTTAAACTCTTTAAAAAGTGCTGGGAATTTGTTAGAGAATTTAAGTGCTCTTAAGTGTTTGAAAAGTTTTGCAGGCACTTAGAAAGTACTTTAAAGATGTTCGGACCGTAAAAGCAATAAGATAACAACAAGGTGCTTCACATCTGTATTTATGGACCATTTAAGTTTAGGTGTAACTATCAGTTTTGTATGAAGGAACAAAAATTTTAACTGTCTAAACTATTGAACTATGGATGGTCTATCTGTCAGCTAGAAGCTATTTAATATTCTGCAAGGTTTGTCGCATACCCGCGTTGGTGCTTCCCTTCAAATCTAATACTTGAGCCCCACTTGGGCTGACAAATGTGGTACACCAGTCCTCCTAGACCAGTGCACTAGCTCAACGATAACCCGGCCAAACAGGCAAGGTTAAAAGCTGGCACATGTCTCTTGATCTGTAGTCAAGTACTCCGGAATTTACTTGCAATACTTTTGTAGGCTATGTTACATTATAGACCAAATTTGGAATTTCCACAGACACTGGCAAATTTGAAAAAATGTTAGTCTCAAATTATGTACTTCAGTATAATCCAAGACTTCTGGTTTATTAGATTTCAGTTTACATCAACACGAAAAACACTCTTCAAATATTAGCACAATCGATCCGGTTCACAGAAAATTATAAGCAGAAATTCAGCACGACTACATCAGAACATTAGACAAGACAAAGTCAGAAAATTTAACACACAGTGAATACACACGCGGCAAAGAAGAATGAGTAGCCATCCTGGCTCTCAGCACCTAACGGCTTACATGTACGGGCGGAAACAAATTTTGTAAAGTTCAAAAGATGCCCGAAATGAAAGGTTAAAGAGTAAAGGCCACGGTGCTACCCGTACGTGTTAAATTTGCAACTCCCGAACTTTACTTCATGGAAATATTTGGGCCGCAGCCCTGCGCACATCGTGTCTGGATCGCGTCATGACTTTGATTAAACATGGCGGAGGAAAACACTCCAAAACGAAGGGCGAAGGGGCGCCACACGCCATGCTCTCATTGGCTGGTTCTCGGTGGCATGACCCTCGTCATTTGTTCCATTATCTAGAACCCTCTAGGGCAAAACTAGAAACTACACATTAAAAACAAACGGCGCAAAAACTCCCACGGAAAAAGCCAGAACACGAGAAGAAAAACAAAGCTACTGCCTCCTACCAAGGCCACCTGGCCATAACAACAAACATTACACCTTGTCTAGAACATACGAGAAACAAAGAACTGCATCTTTACTTTCATTTTATGGAACCGAGACCACTGAAATAAAAATTACAATTTTAAATATTATATTATAAAACTAAGATAACATAAAATATTAATTCACCAATAATAAAATACCTCTTGCCCTGCAATGCTACAAGTTATTTGAAAAATAATTTTGATTGCCTTAAATAATTTCTAAAATACGTATAATAATAGGTGAACATCATGAAACATTGAAAGTTATTTTTTTTTTGCAAGCAGGTACGGGTATGGTACTTTTAATATTCTTCAGCTAGCAAAATAAGATTTTTCAAACATTTTTTATGAACTCAACACTCTTCCTTGAATTTTTGTAAAAAAAATCCAAAGTCATTGATTGTTGTTGAGGAAGCATTGAAAATGTTTTGATGCCAGTTAAGTTGAATATTTTGTTTTTATTGTAGAAGTTTTGGTAGTTTTGTAATAAGTATCAAAATCAGTTGCCTATCTGAGCCGAATGTGTAACAAATATGCTGTTCTAAGAATTTCAGTATCCTGAAGAGCAAGTACATTTTGAAAACATAATACCCATACCAAGTTTCTCTGTTTGAGTATAAAGATAAAAAGTGCCTGTTGAGTTCAAGCAAAGTAAGTTTGTAATTCATAGAAGATATATTAGTCAAACCATTTCTTCACAAAGGTGAATTTTCTTGATGGTTGTCAATCTATTATTACCATTAGCATAGACTCAAGTTAGGTACCTGTTTCAACCTTCGCGTCCCGTGCCATGTTCAATACTGCTTTTTGCACTTTCCCCATTGCCAACCTATGCATTGCACATTTCTCACTGTCCTATATACAACATAAACAACACACTGCACTGTATACAACATCTTCTCCCTTATCTGTTTTCTTGTTTTCTCCAATGGCATACTAGTCTTGATAGCGCGCTGGTGTCTTGATCATCCGGCCCCACCTTGTGCTCCTTGCTGCTCTTGGAGGTGTCTCTGCTAGTTCATGCTCCAGGGCTGTTCCTGAGCCTGGAGCCCATGAAAGTCGTGCTGGTCCTCAAACCCACGAAAGGCTGGCTGTTCCTCGTCCTTGGTCTGTTGTTTCCTCTTAACTCTTTGACTTGTGTCTGCCAGCTGCTGTTCTTGGTCATCTCTCTCTGCCTGTGCTTCGCGTGTTGCCTTTCGTAAATCTTCTCGGTTTCGTCTCATTTTAACTCCTTCATGGTTGGTGGCAACATATGAGCGAGACGAGAGCTGCTGAGTGACAGTACCTGGTGTCCACAGTCTATTCTGGGTTTGGGGTGCTGGTTTAATATATACTTCTTGTCCTATTGCTAGCTCTGGTAAGTCACGTGCTTTCCTGTCGTAGAACCTCTTGTACTTTTGCTTTTTCTTGCCCAGCAAGTCTGTTACGTTCTCTGGAGAGTGTGGTTTGAGGAGTTCTTTGCTTGTGGGTAGTTGTGTCCTTGTTCTTCTGGACATCAGTCGCTGCACTGGAGATGTCCCCAGCCCTGCCGTAGGGGTGTTGCGCCATTCCAGTAACGCCAACCATGGGTCTGCCTTGGTTTCCATGCATTTCTTCATTATGTTCTTAGCTATTTTAACTGCTGCTTCTGCTTTCCCATTTCCCCTAGCATGGTATGGTGAAGAGGTGGAATGCTGAAAATCCCATGTCCTTGCAAATGCTTGGAACTCCTGGCTTGTGAAGCATGTAGCGTTGTCTGTTATCAGTGTGGTTGGGATCCCATATCTAGCAAACTGATTCTTCATAACCTTTATGATTGATGTTGAATTGATACTGGGTAAGTTGTCAATTTCCCAGTAGTCAGAGTAATAATCCGTTATTATCAAATACAACTTATCATGTACTTGGAATATATCTGCCGCTACACGCTGCCATGGAAGTTCTGGTATTCTGTGTGTTTGCATCTCCATATGTGGCTGCCCCGCTGCGAATTGCTGACATGTTGTGCAACTCCCGACTTTTCTATGCACGTCCTCTTTCATATGTGGCCAATACAGTGTATCTCTTGCCTTTTGTAAACTGCTCTCTATGCCCTGGTGATTAGAATGTGCTTTTCCCAGCATTTCTGCCCTCATTACTTGTGGTATCACTACACGCTCCCCTCGGAAGATCATGCCATCATGTATACTGAACTCGTCTCTGCAGTGCCAGTAGTCCGGTGCACTGGCAGGTACCTCTGCTTTACTATTTGGCCAGTCTTGCTTGATGACTCTAGCTAGTTCTTGAAGGGTTTTGTCCGCCGTTGTGTGCTGCTGAAGACGACTAACTGTGTTTTCTGTTGCATTCAGGTGTTGGCGAACTTGTATGTCTTGTAGCATCATGACAAATTCATTTTCCCCATCTTCTAGTGAAGGCCCCTCTGGTACTGGCGCTCTGCTTAATGTATCGGCCAAGTACAGCTCACTGCCTTTTTTGTATTTCACTGTTAGGTCATACTGTTGAAGTTTCAAGCGAATATACTGCAGACGTTTCGGAGTGGATAGCAAAGACTTCTTGAAGATCGTCTCCAGAGGCTGATGGTCTGTGTGCACAACTATGTTTGTGCGACCACACAGGTATTGGTGAAATCTGCTGCAGCCAAAGTAAATGGCAAGTGCCTTCTTCTCTATTTGAGCCCAGTTGTGTTCCGTTTGTGTTAGGCATCGTGATGCGTAACAGACCGGTTGTCCCCGCTGCAATAGTGCTGCACCTAGACCGCTTTGGCTGGCATCGACTTGCAGTTCTACTGGTTCCCTGGGATCATAGTACCTTAGTACTGGTGTACTACTTACTGCAATCTGTATTTCTTGAAATGCATGTTGTTGTGGGCTGTCCCACACCCAAACAGTGTCACTGCGTGTCAGCTGACGCAATGGTTCTGCCAACGTTGCTAGCGCAGGTAGAAATTTTGCCAGATAATTGACCATTCCTAGAAAGCGTTGTAGGTCTTTTACTGTGGTTGGTGGTTTCATGCCTTGTATTGCCTGTATTTTCTGTGGGTCTGCTTTGAGACCCTCTGCGCTTAAAATGTGTCCCATGTAGGTTACTTGTTTCTGATTGAGCTTGACCTTTTCTGGATTTAATCTCAGATTCTTTGTGCACGCTGTCTTTAGTAAGCATTTGAGATTGTAGTCGTGGCCCACTTTTGCCTCTTCATCGGTATGGCCTCTGCCATAGACCAATATATCATCTGCTAGTACTGCAACCCCTCGTAGCCCTCGAAGTACCTCCATCACAGCCCGTTGAA
The DNA here is from genome assembly GCA_003012365.1 of Medauroidea extradentata. Taxonomy (NCBI): domain Eukaryota; kingdom Metazoa; phylum Arthropoda; class Insecta; order Phasmatodea; family Phasmatidae; genus Medauroidea; species Medauroidea extradentata. The sequence goes on along the minus strand of PNEQ01054102.1, from coordinate 25,822 downwards.
AGACTTCTGGTGCGGTTGATAGACCGAAGGGATATCTGAGCCACTTGTACCGTTCTCCATCTGGTCCCCAAAATGTTGTCATTCTGCTGCTGGCTTCATCCAGTTGTAGGTGCCAAAATCCACTCTTTACATCTAGGACGGAGAAGATTTTTGCTTCTGTTAACTCTGGTAGCATTTCTTCAATAGTTGGTATTACGAAATGTGCTCTTTTCAGTACTTTGTTTACCTCATGAGGCTCCAGGCCTATTCTTAATTTATCACCTCTCGTCACGAGCACTAGGTTGCTAATCTACTCGGTTGGTTCTGTTGTCTTTTCCACTATTTTCTCTTTCATAATTTCTGACAAATTTTCCTGTACTCTGTGCTTGAGGGCTATTGGGAATCTGCGAGAGGGTTGTTGCGCTGCTTTTGCATTTGCTTCTGTTTCCAAGTGATGTTTTCCTGGTAAGCACCCAATGCCTTCAAAAACCTCCGGGTACTGATTTACAATTTCTTTGTTGTATGAATCTTTACTCTGAATATGGCAGAGTTGTACACATGCCTTCACAAACCTAGTGCTTCGCAACATTCAGCTGATAATAACGGCTCCTGTTTGATGTCCACAATTTGAAAAGTCAACATTTTTTCCTCGTGTGTCTTTGGTACCCTACACCGAAGTCGTGCTTGGTCTCTCGGTTCCACACACTGGCCATTGTAGCACTCCAATTGAATATTGCTTTTTTCTAGCTGAGGAGGTTCTAGGCCTACGACTGCTTTATAATCGTTAAAACTCATTACGTCACATGTGGCCCGAGTGTCCAACTGTACTTTTATTGTGCATCTCCGCCCCCCATCTCAAGGTCTGTGATTCATCTTTTCTTGGTAGATGCTTACAACTAGAACAGTTGTTCATCCTGGTATAGTCTTGGACTCTTCTGACTTTCTCTTGCTGGCGTATACACTGGTATTTCGTCAATATGACATATTTTCCCTTCCTGCTTGTCCTGTTGCTTGCACACCGAGGCGAAGTGGTTCAATCTGTTACGAGCTCGACACCTTTTGCCGTATGCAGGACATTGTTCCTTTTTACGTTGGTGGCTCCCTCCACAGTAGAAACACTGTGCAAGCATTTTGACTGGACTTCTTTGTGGCCTTTTGTCCTCCTTCTCCTTCGACCTACTCCATTTGCTGGCTGTCCAGTAGACAGTTTCTTCTGCAGTGCTTGTTGACTTCATTTGTTGTAGCTGGTAATTAGTAGCTTCAAACGCTCTACAGGTGTCGATTGCCCCTTGTAGCGTGAGCTTTGCGTCTGACAACAATTGCAGTCTCAAGCGGTGGTCCGTCACTCCAACCACAATTCTGTCTCGAAGCATTTCTGATGCCATTGTGCCTTAATCACATGATGTACTCAGTGCCCGTGCCCTGCATGTAAACTGTTCTACACTTTCTCCCGTTTCTTGGTGTGCTGTTCCGAATACCCATCTCTCGTAAATCACGTTTTTTGCTGGAGTAAAGTGTTTGTCAATAGCTTCTAAAATTGCGCTTGTTTTCTTTTTTTTCCGACTCCCCGATGTCCAAGGATTCTTATATTTTGACACGGTCTCGCCCAATGATAGACAATAAGCTCACCACTTTCACTGATTCTTCTTTGTTGCTTAGTCCCGTTGCAACACAATAATTTTCAAACTGAAACTTGAACAGCTTCCAATTTTCTTGAATATCACTAGAATTTACGTCCACCGGTAACGGTACTGGTATGAGACTATCACTTGTCTCCATTGTGCCCGCGCAGATGGTGATTACTTGTAAACAAATAGGCCTGTCTGCAATTGTTTCCTTTCGCGCGCGTACCGCCCGTTCACCTGTAATGGCAAATTTTCTCCTAACCGACTCATATGTACTGTGTGCTTAGTACTATTCTTTAACTTGAAAGAATTCCCGACGCTGCCAACATGTTTCAAACTTCGCGTCCCGCACCATGTTTAATACTGCCTTTTGCACTTTCCCCGTTACTAACCTATGCTTTGCTAATTTCTCACTGTCCTATATACAACATAAACAACACACCGCATTGTATTCAACAGTATCAATATCTATCTGCGTTATCAGTAGACCCAGTTTTAATCTGTATTTTTTGTATTAAGCCGGCAGCCTACCCCACGCTTCAAATGTGTTGGTTTGTTCATAAACAGATTGTTTCAATGAAAATATTCTGTGTGTGGCCATTGTGCCAACGTACAAAAAGAAAACAAACTTCAGACAAGGTCAGAACTTCATTGTTAAAATGTGTAAAATGCCACGTTCATTAAAAACACTGTTTCTAAGCTCCCCAACATGGCTAAAACTGCCTTTTAGTATTATTGTACTTGAAACTGTACTAACCTGATGTATGTGAAACTCAGATTGCGACCTGCACTGAACTTATTTGCAGACTTTCCACCAATAAAATTATATGCTCATAGCTTAATGTCCCATGGTAAAAACTGTTTGGTGGGAACCTTGCATGCTAGTTCAGCGCTTGGCTCGTTGAGGTGATGCAGCATTTTATGTGCGCTTCAAGGTCGACCTTACTGCTCCATCACTTTTGAGGCTCTCACGTGCGGGTAGAAGGCGCCCTTAAGGCCTCGCTCTTTAATTTAGCAATGGTTTTGAAAATATGTTTAACTGAAATTAATACATATGTCAAAAATTCTCTCTGGTGGTTTTAACACTTATATATCTTCGTTTGTATCTGAATTTTTATGTTGCAATACACCAAACAGATATTAAGATTTTTGCCCCGGAAATAGCACATATTTTGTTGTCAAAATAAGCCAAAATAAAACAAAATACTTTTTTGCTAGAAAACTGTGTATTATTAAAAAAAAACGCTCTAGCAAAATTGTGTATAGTATGACAGTACACAGTCTCAAATTTTTTCAATGCATTTGGTTAAAAAATATTTAAGTCATTTGCAATTGTTTGAAATAAATGAAAGGTCATGGGCAACCACAGTTAAACGTAGGAAGTTTTTGAAATTCAAATTTAAATGTTTCATTTAACTTTCCAAACAGATATGAATTACCATAGTAAATGTTGATTGTTCTGAGGGCACTTGCTATTCATGCATAGGTCAAGTTTGACGCAATGTCTGTAAAAATGTTTTGATTCTTTATTTAACAAGAGATGTCCATATATTTTGCCTCACATTGCGGCTGACATAATATAATGTAAATGGTTAGGGCCTAGTTATTGAAAGCAGAGCTTATCACATATTGTGTTGAAACTGATTTATTATTATTATTAGAACATTTTGTGTTATCTTTATTAAAAACTTTTTTAGTGTTAACATTTTTTAATTTGTTGGAGCTTAATTACATTCGGGTAGCTTATGGCTGTTAAAGTGGAAAATTTTTTATGTAGAAAGACATTACTTCGAAAGAATATTTTTAGTAAGTTTTTAAAAACAATTATGGACAATTAAACATTAACTATGATGCAATGAAAATTTAAAAAAATTAATTAATAAGAATGCTGTAAACTTGATCAAGTGTTTTCTAGAAGTAATAACTCCATGAAAAAATTTCTCTGGAATCTTGACTATTCATTCACCTTAATCAGTGTTTAATAGTTGGGTATTCTTACTTTGAATTTTATGATCCAGTTTACATGCAACAATGTGCATACCCCTCAATGAAATTCTATCAAACTTCTCTGTAGTTTACAGGTGTTGCAACATTCTTTGTATGATGTAGATCAACATGGTAGTACAATGCAAGTTTAACATCTGTATTGCAAAATTGAAATAGTTAAAACTCTCATTTTTAGCCGGTTATTTTTTTAAAAAAATGTAATGCTTTTTTGTAATGATTCTCACCGTAGTATGTAATAAAATTTAACAAAACTATAAACAATACTGATGGTATAGAACATAGTAGTTGACCACTTAAAGAGAACACCACCATTACGTGACTACGGCTTTCAGTTGGATTTGTGAATAACATTTGTGTTTTCTTTTATTCCATGCTGCATTTAATACTAAGTATTAAGTTAGGCTGTGTATTTATATTTCATTATGATATGTTTAAAACTCAAAGGTTTTTATCTTTGTAAATATAATTAAGTTTTTAAAAATTATTAAATAATGAGTATATTGTTTTATTTGCAGTGTCCTTTGATCTTCGTAATTGCAACACTTACTATGTTTTTTGCATCTGGTTTGTACATTTGTTTTCCTAGATGTTAAAAAGCAACTATCAAATGTGATTTGTCATTTTGATCCTAGGAACAAATGATGCTTTTGTTACTATTGCCCTGGGAAAGGAGAAGTATCAGACATCAGTCAAAGAAAAGTCTGGCCCAAATGTGGAATGGCATGAAGAATGTGATCTGTGAGTTCTCTTAATTTTTTCCTGTATGTCACTGTGATCATACATGTAACGTAAACCACCCGGGATTTGATACGTTAAGGAAATTTTTCGTTACAAATAATCTGAAACATAGAATAATTCTTAATTCAAAAAAATCTATAAACTGGACGAATTTTCCTAACCTTCTTTGTTTAAAATAATCCAAAATTTCCTATATTCATTAGTTTGTATTCCCCTACTCAATAGTATGTGTAAAGTTGGCCAAGTTTTCAGTAAAAATTTCAAGAATGTTTGTAATGCATAATATAACTGTTAGAGAACCTTCGTTATGTTTTTTTGTTGTTGTAATAAGTTATTAAAAAACATAAGGGGAAAGAAAGCAAAAACTGCACTTTATGTTTGAAACTTAAAAATGTAAATTTTAAATTCCATTGAATGAACAAAATATTATAAGTACCGGTTAAAACAATTTTTTGAATATAAAACACACCTTTTTTTGGATTATACTATATTTAATACCCATTTTACAAACATTTTTCACTGTCAAATTGAGGGAAAGACGGTTAAGTTTGTATTTTTGATTCAATAGCCTGTTTAAATGTTCCAAAATAATTTTTATTTTCAGAAATGTTGTATCTATGTTTTTAAAGAAATTTGTTTTGGAGTTACCAAACCTGCCAAAATACAAAACAAACCCATATTGCTCAATACAGAGCTTATAAAAAGCAAACTTGTTTTCTTCTCTCCTACCAGAAATGACAATTTTTCTTGGAAATATCAAGGGAAGTGGAAAAAAAATGTTAGCTGTAAGTCTTGGCAAAGGCCGCCAACTGTATCACGCAAAAACGTGGAGTCAATAGATAATTAGCCTATACACTATAGAAAAAAAATTGATATTTTCAAGGCATATTTTTTCTGCTATTTCTAAAGTTGAGCTATCAAATACCAGGTGATTTACCTCGCACTGTATGTATTTTTTGAAGTGATGGCAAGCTCTGGGTGTGGTTTTTAAAAGTTGTGTGTACGCTACTGCATGTTTACTTTAAGTATAAAATTTACCTCTTGCCGGCCTCCGTAACATAATTGGTTAGGCACCATTGTATGGTGCTAGAGGTCCTGGGTTTGAATCCTGGTTTCAGCATAGATATTGTCTTGTCCTTTCCCTTGTTTCACCTTCATTGACTCTTAAAACCTCATTATTATTAAAGGGACGTAAAACCCTCTTACCTCAAGACCACTTTCATGAATAAAATTTATACAGTATGCTATGTATAGATTTTCACTCACTGTGCTGAAATTTCAGAAAAGTTCTCAGGTTAGTTTGATACTAAGTAAACCACCCGGGATCAGATATGTTTAGGAAATTTCTTGTTAAAAAAAATTCTTAAAAGTAGAATAGGGGAAGGTGGTGATGTTTGGGACATTTTGTAGATGTTAAGTTTCAGAATTTTTTGTTTATACTAATTTTATTTTCATCTGTAGTATATTTTATAGCGTTTTTTCCTGATCTTGTTTTACAATAAAAAGTCACGGTAATAGTCCTATGTTTCTGAGAATAATGTAATAATTTATTGCCTAATGACGACTATCCCAAACCACCTCGTGTGAGGGATGAATGGGGCACATTATTTTAAACAGATAAAAACGAGGGGAAATCAGCAAGTTGTTAAATTATTAATAAAAGCACTTAAACATAGAACTCTATTATATTTCACTGAAATATGTGTAATTAACCATAGTTTTTTAAATTATAAAATTAAATTATTTTCGAATTTAACTTCATTTGTGAATCTGTTCATAGTAATGCATAACATCATGTTGATTTAAGCCAGAAATAGGTTCCATTTCTAAGACACCAGACATTACAAAATACGTCAGTTTCAACTACAAGCACTTTCTTTGTTATGGTTTCAATATCAGCACCTAGTTCTGCTTCATGGAACCTCTCAAAAACAACAATATTCAGAAGATGGAGCCTTTACTATGCATACACTTTTAAATTCACATAATGTTTTGTACACGTAAACACAATTTAAATCAAATTATAGTTGTTTTTCAAGTACATCAACTTTCGTTTTGAATGCACAACATCTATCACCATGTGTAACCAGGTCAGGAATGTGCAAAATTCCTAGAACATTTCACATCTGGACAAAAGATTCATCGGTGTCATCCACCACAAATGTTTTATTTGGTTTTGTATTTTAATTTCAATGCCATCACACTGAGTTTTGTCTCGTCTGACTGCCACTATGCACACATATGTAAAATTTACAGAAAATAGTGCCCCACCATTAAACTTGAGTATAATAAATGTGCCTTGTTTCAAATGCTCTGCCTTGAAATTTAGCATGTCTTCCATTTCTTCCTCAGAGTCATCAACTACACTCACACCAGATGAGATGCTACCACTGTACTCAGAATCACTATCTTTCCTGTGTTTAGAGACTTAAAGGCTATTTAGATTTTTTAAATTCTGATTCTTTCACAATCTTCTTCCTCTTTGCAGCTACTTATTCTCTAACCTCCTCAGGAATGTCAGATAAAGTCATAGTTCTTCCATACTTCCTAATATTTTGTCATTTTCTTGGGCCAGATTTAAGTTATGTTTTGAGTTGTTGTGGAGTAACAGTCTGCTTTGTTGGTGTTGGTTCTGTTTGGCAAATCAGGTGGGCTGTGTTGAAAGCTGGTACTCGCACATGGGTCAGTAACAGTAGTATGAAATATTTTCATTTGAATCTGTTGTAGGCCTAGCCTGTGGATGGTAGGTCACTGAAGAGCACATACAGTCATCATCAATAAATATATCTGCATTAAGTGGATGTATTTCACATTCAGAAAACCCCACAGGATTTTTTTTATATGAATGACAGAGCAGTTGTTTGGCCAGCAAGTTGGGCAACATCAAAGGTAGACACGGTTTTGCCAGTACTTAGCGTAGTTCACCGCGAACCCGTCTTTTGTTCTACCACATCTCTGACAGCTTCCTTTATTAAAGTACCAAGGGAAGAAACAGCGTGATGTGTTTTCTATGTGTATTTTAACGGCATTTAAATAAATCAGAAAAAAATAGCATGTGATGTCATTTAATAAAAAATCTGCAACATTTATAACCTATCATTTGAAGCTAAGCAATTCTGAAGACTTGAGGCCATGGCTGTGCAGGCTACTTCCATTAACAGGGACTGTGTGTGTATCTACCTAGGCCTATGATGAAATATGTACATACATTTTTAAGATATAAACCAAGCCAATATGCTGCAATGCTCTGGTGTTGTTTTCCCCATTAAAACAACCCACCAGAAAGCTAAATATGTTTACCAAAAAAAGAAAATATATAATAAAGTGTATTGATTTTGGTAATGACGAGGGATTGTGCAATAACATATATTTTTACCAAACATATAAATTTTATTTAAATATCTTTTAAATTTGGCATAAAAGAAACTGCCATACTATAACTTTCCTTTCTTTAGAAATAATTATATTTGTTTTAAATTCCAAGTTAAACAGTGCCACATTATGGCCATTATACATTCTTTTAAAGACACAATGGCTCCAAAGCCTCCAGACAAAATTTTTATAAGTATTGCAAGTTTCAGAGTATTTTCTTGAAGGAGTTAGTCTCCATGTGAAACGAATTCCCTAACTTTTAAACTTTTAACATGGCTACTAGAGTAATTTAAACTCTACTTACAGGTGGATAGTCCAGGAGTAGCTTCTTGCCAATTGAAGCTACTCCCCTAGACTTTATACTGTGGGCTAACCCCACTCCTCACACATTACACAGTTACAAAAAATGTCTGAGCCAATAACAAATGCTCATTTCAAATTGTCGTAATAGTGTAATCAAAATAGAATCTATAAAGTCCACAAAAGTACTTGCGGTATGAGGAAAAGCTTAGGTTTCAACTTCCGAGATGCCGTGCAGGCAGCGCTCCAAGCGGCAGGCTTGTCAGCCAAACGTTCGTAGTAATAATCTGGCATTTTGTCTGTGGTGCTGACTCTGGACGAACGCATATCGCCCCGCCGGGAGACAGCTGTCCGGTTAAACGGTGCTCGTCCAAGATGTCTTCAGAACAGGTAGGTGAAGCAACGTAAATTTATTACGTAGAAGTAGGCAGGAAACACGAGATAAGTCGTCTCAATGCTTACAAAATTAGTCTGTGCAGCTGTGGTCTCTTCTCTTTAGAAGTACACGTAAATAAAATATGTGTGTCTATTGCACAGAAATTAAATAAATAATGTAATCTTTGTAGAATATGAGAGGAATGGGACAAACCTCCCTTATGAGCCTGTTCCATTCCTTTTTTTCTACTTGTTTTTTATAATCTCATTATTATTCCTGATATATTAAGTATTTTAATGTGTTTACCATATAAACTAACTCTACATAGATTTTTTTTAAAAGTTGACCAAATAAAACTTACCTTTTGTCTTCACAATAAATTTTCTAAGGTTCACATCTGTTTATTAACATTCATGCTTTTATACAACAGAACTGTTTTCTGTTAATTATTCTGTAACCCTCGTAACTATTCACTTCTGAGACATCAGTTAGTAAAGGATGTAAACAGATATGTTGTGGAGGGAAAATAACTAATTGCAGCTAACTTTAATATGAAAAAATTCATTGTCCCAAATCTTTCACTGTCCTAAGCTTCACCATTTTCCCCTAGTTGTTTAACCCTACATTTCTATATACTCAACGAATTTCCCAACCTTCCTTGTCTAGAAATGTGTACAAATATTATTGCATAAGTGGTTTTCTTCAGAGTAACGAGTATGGAAACTAAAATTGGAAACTAAAATTCCTACTTTATGTAGTCTTAATTTCCATGTCTGACATTTACTTTACGTATATTCAATGCTCCAAACTTCATTTAGTGCTATTATACACCAACATGCTGCTACTTTCAGTAGCTTGCACATTTTAAACCCTTTTTGAAACCACAAATTGTGTGTGTTAAATTACATTTTCTGACCGGCATCAATATGAATAAGCTGTGTTTGGACACGTGACCTAAACACTGTGAGAGAAATTCGTTTTTCCCCTTAAAGTTCAGAGGGCTGTTTTTTTCCCCCTGCCCTTCAGCGCGTGTAGAATTCGGAGGATAGATTATAATTTCATAGCTGCAACGTCTCGCCCCATCCTCCAACTTTGTACTTGTAAACATTTTGTCCAACATTAGAAGATTACTACGGCCCGTGCAGTTACTAGTTGCTGAGTAGGTTAACATAATGATGACCTACAGCAATCTTTTTGAGTGGCTTGCAACAATATTCTTTTTTAACATTTGGTGCTCTAAATGCTATTGTTACCATATCAAGTGAAAATGACACTAAAACTCATCAACTAGTGGTTTCCTCTTATACTTAACATGAAAAAAATATACTGAATAAAAATTGCTTTCTTGTAAAAGTCAAGTTATTTATTTCACCATCCGCACTGATTTCGGTTATGTACCTGAATAAATTTATATTGTTTCGTATCGTCTTTATTAGCTGTCTGTCACATATCAAAACATGTATTATTTACAAATGCCCGTTTACAGCTACAAGAGAAAGGTGCCACAAAGTGGCAGCACTGACTGCAAAGGGTACAATGGGTGAAGGAGGGTAGGTGATATAGTGGAGAGAGAAATGGCAGCAGTGGTGGCATTATTATCAAAGACTTGACAGTTTAACGAGGGTTTTATATTAAATGGATGGCAACTGTGTTCTTATATGTTTGTAGGGCTATTATACGTAGCTGCCAGCTCTCGTATTCACTCCACAGATGAGTAGTTTCCAACACAGAAAAAAGTTTAAATATCACGTTTCACTACAGTTGCAGATTATCCGCGATGTTCGTCCCCATGATTACTAAGTATAATTGGATGTCTACTGTAACTTTACAAATGTTTAAAAAATTATAAATTTCTATTCCTTCAAATAAACAAAAATATGAAAATAAACGTCACTTTACCATTACTGACCACAGTTTCATTTTGTTTGAGCAGATAAACAAAATAAACATAATTCTTAATATGTAAAACATAAATTAAGGACAGCTTATTTGTGGAAGGTACAGTAACATTGGTCATTTTTTGTGTACCTCACTACCAAACTGCCATATACCCACTTAAAAACATAGGTAGTTTTTAATAAAACTAATTAATTTGTATGCAAAATGTATCAGTTTTAAATAAAACTAATTAATTTGTATGTAAAATGTATCAGTTTTAAATAAAACTAATACATTTTTATGTAAAATGTATCTTTTTTTTTTTGCCCATGATATTTTTGAAATATTTTACAAACATTATTTTACACTATCTAATTGAAGGTAATACGGTTATGTTCGTATTCCTTGATCCAATACCCCCTTTAAATATTTGCAAAACAAATTCTTTTTGCAAACGTGGTATCCATGATGTTAAGCAACCGTTTCTGGAGCTATCAAACCAAACAAAATTCGAAACTAATACGTGTTACACAATAGAAAGCTTAAGAAGTGAATTTACTTGCTGCTTTCGTGCTAGGAGTTGCGATTCTTATGGAAAACTGCAAGGGCAGTAACAAAAAATGTTGTTGCTTTGTAATAGTGATACTACCAGTGCTGCCTGCAAAAGAGCAGAATTCATAGATTATTATATGCTAGAGAAACAGGCTATGTATTCAATGAGTATTTTTGCTGCAATTTTTAAAGTTGCAGTATTGGATCCTGGGTTGTTTACCTGAAATCTTATCTGAACCATATTATGTAATGGTGAACTAAGATAGAAGATAGGACTGTGTACCGCAGAAAATAAAGTTATTTTTAAAAATATTAGGAAGGACAGATGTGTTTTTTTTTTGCTGGAATACAAATTACTCTATAAAATATTCTGTTTTGAGTGTGGTGGTGCAACTGTAAAACGTTAGAATTGTATTTAGGAGGGTTAGGTTCAATTCCCTGCTCTGTCAATCCTGATTTCAGTTTTTAATGGTTTCCTGAAATCACTCCAAGTCTTCTTAACATAGGCCATGGCAGACCTCTTTCCTATTTTCTGCCCTTGTTGGAATTTGAGGTTAACCATCTCTAATCGCCTTGCTGTCAATGAGATTTAAAGCCCAGTAACAAAAAGTTCTCTACCTTTGCTACTTCAAATTCAGAGATTGTGTACTAAACAATAAAGTTAGATTTTATGTCAAAATCCGAGGTTTCCAGCCCATCTAGCACATTTCCTACCTGTAAAAATGGGAAGTGACACCTAGCAGCGCTCTGACCCAAATCACCACCTTGGAAGATAGTACTTAAGAGCGTTAAATGACAGTGCTGCTTTAAGTGTATACAGGATGACATTGACAATGAAGATGAATCATTCATTGTAGTAGATATCATGATTGGTCCTTGTGGGTGGTACCTTCTGCAACCTCTGCACCTTGTGCAACCTAATGGAAAACTGGGCGTTAGTGCGATAGGGTGTAGCACCGGAGTTGCAACAACCAAACTGTTCTACTGGAGGGTGTACATGCAACTTCTGCAACTGAATGCAACACCTTTTACACTCACTCGGGAAGGTGGTATAAGGGTGCAAACGTTGTAGAAATCTGTTAGTGTACAGTTTTACGAATATGTTTGCATATCCAGTAACAAACGAAAATTTTGAAATACTTCTGGATAGAATTGCGTGAAGTTTAACCTAGAAGGTATGTATTGTTAATATACTAATGTATTCTAAATTAAACCTATGAATTGTTTTTTAAGTGACAATGTATGTTAGACAAGGTTATGCACAAATTCTTGTTGGGGGTGTGTAAGTCTGTAATTTTCTCAGCAGTGAAGCATTTTAAATCAGTTAGCATTGTTGTTAATTGTGTAAAGTTGTAAAGTCTTTACTTAATGCCCATTCAGGTACTTTAGTTCTCTTTACTTAAGTCCATGCTATTAAATTTTCTTATTTAACCACAATTGTTATCTAAATGGTGCAAACTTGCATTTCTGCTTACATTGAAATTCTGTAATGTTTTTGCCCCTGTAACTTAATACGTATTGAAAACATTGCACTTGGTTTCCAAACTATTAAACAAAAATAAAAACTTAGGCAGTGTAACTTGTGACATGCAAACGCTTTTCCTTGTAGACCACTTAACAATACAATAATTACTAATAATTTCTAGTAGGGTGAACATGGGTAATTTCGTGATATTTCGTAATTTTCTACATTTCTGTCCATGAAAATTTGTTAAAAAAAACATTCTAATAACTGGAAGCAGTAGCCCTGAGATGCGTTTACAATTAAATTATTTCAAACAATTTTTTTGTGAAGTATTTGATAGTTTCGTGACAAAATATATCATTGAGATTTAACATTCACTCGGGCCAAACATGTGACCACAATCTTAATTATGTTACAAACAAAGACAGTAGGTATTATTTATGTTACAAAGAAAGACAGTAGGTAGCATTTATGTTACAACTGAACCATCTCTATACAAAATATCCCTATAATTCTAAACATGGCATATTTATGCTAATGATTTCTACATTTGGACAAAATGTACGAACATTTAAGGAACATAAATCTCCATCATGGCAATTCCTTTGCAATCAAATACCTAAACTAAGAGTTTAATCAGTCTTCCTCATCATACTCAGCATGGTAACACACACTAAAAATACTTAAAAAAAAAAAGTCCAAAACTCTCTGTCAATTCAGTCCTCTTTGTCAGAATCACTCGTGTAGCCATCACACAAAAACTCGTAGTCAAGTTCATTGTAAGTGGCCTGGCACTTTGTATGATACCAAACCATACAGAGGCTGCACTGAATCCATGTGGCTCCTGTTTTCTTTCGTACATCCTCGCTGTAACTTACGCCACAAACACTACAGTCACAGTCATCATTAGTTCTTGTCAGGACTTTAGAAGAACTCGGTGATGGAACTACTTAAGATATTGGTAGTGTTGACATAATCTTCTGTAACATGCGAAGCATGTGAATCCACCAGGAGAACGACTGGCCTTGCAGGTGGAATTGATTGAATGAAGTGGTGGAACCAGTCTAAGAATAATTCACCATTGATCCACCCTTTGGGAGACAATTTCACAACGGTTCCTGGGATTATGTCCTTCTTCAAATCATCATTATTAAAGGTGGAACCCATTGGCCACTGGAAGATACACAACAAAGCATGGTATGGTTTTCTCCACGATCAGCGTAAGCCCTATTGTAAACATATTTTCTCCCTATTGCTGTCACAATTTTTGAAGGCTTTTCCACATATGGCAGCCCCATTTTGTCACAATTCCAAATCAGATCCGGTCAATCTTTTATGTCCAACTTGACCAACAAGGATTCCAGGTTTTCATAAAAATAATTTAGTATTTCTCTATTTGCCATAGATGCAATATTCTCTGGTGTCCTGAGAGAAAGGCTGTATCTGTTTTTATAGTCCTTCCACCACGATTACCCAGCTGCCTGATCTTCATCGTTGAAAGGATGATTTCATTCTTGATGCTACAGCGAGTTTGTAAGCAGCCTTCCTTACAGTAATGACACTGAGGCCAAACCCTAATTCCTGCATGGTAATTATGTACTTTAATAGCCACTGCTCTAGTTCTGCAGAAAGTGCAAATGGTTTTCCTAATTTTGACAAGTTTTACAGGTCATCTTCATTTTCCGACTTGCACATAAAATCTTTGAGAGAAGACCAGGGCACCATGCATTCTTTGGACACCTTATAAATAGAATAGTTGTTTTCTCTAACTAATTTTACAGCTCGCAATAAATCATCGTGCTTGTACTGCCAATATTTGGTGCCCTTCATAGCACTCTTCGTAGCCATCTGAAACAGACAGGCCGGATTCTAACGTATTTTTAATTAATTATATTATTGTACATTAAGCCCTAAAACTTCTAACAAACATTTTCTTATAAAATTTAATCTATTGAAATTGGTTCGGTTTATTTGCTGCTGATAAATTAGAACATTGTGCATTTTTAGCCTAAATGTGATCAATTAATATACCCGAGGTTAATTCGTGATACAGATTATTTTGTGATACCTTGGTTATTTCATGGTATGCTGAATTAGGTTCCCAGTAAGTTTAAAATGTCAATATTATTCCAACCTATGATTTACTTATCCTAAATAATGGAATAAACTAACCAGCTATTGAGAAAAAATTCCAGAAAACATTTGTACAAAACACTTGGGAAAATTATGCTCCTATAGCTAACATTTATGCATGCATAGCTAAGGCACTACAGTGTCAAAACATGCACCTACCACTAATTTTTTTGTTTTAAAATTATCAGCACAAAATTACCCTTTCTGGTTTACAAGAACTGCAACTTACCATTCAGTTAAATACGTCATCCAACACTATTTTAGCACCACTGCAAACACAGAGCAACAATTCCACACTTTTGTTCTGCGACTAACAAACTGTTTCGCTGGAAACACACGACGTATTTCTATGACTTGGCGTTACCTAGGTCGCGAAGCGTGCACCTTCTGCCATCTAGCGCCACCGCAAGGAACCTCTAGTACCGTTGGTTAACTCGTGAGAAGCAAATGAAAAACTATCCCGAACTTACCACTGTCATGAAATTACCCATGTTCATCCTACTTTGAATATAGCCCTGTAGCTTACATTGTACTTAATATATGATTTGCAGGTGGATCACCCTCATTTAAAGTGCCAGTATTTAGCCTGGACCTGACTTAGGACCGTGTCATTGCCATTGTCGAAGGGGTCGAAATGACCTTAGTGTTGTCACCACAGAAAATGTATGCACCCAGAAAAAACAGAGAAGTTTTGTTGCAACTCCATCAGCTAGTACAGTAGGTACAACTGCAGGTACTAGACGTAGTGAAGTGCCTGCAAACCTTGTTGAAACCATTTCTACTCCATCAGTCAGTTCAGTTTCTGACATTGCAGGTACTAGTGATGCACCTGTCAACACGTCAGTGACTGCAGTTCATGCCTGGGATGACAATTCGACAAAATACTTCTTTTCCAGTATTTTGTAAACAGAGAGTTATTGGCGACGAAACAGTTCGAAATGCAAAGCGGTTATTTGAAGTCATTATAAGAAGAATGCAGGCTGCAGGGTATCAAGTTACTCTACTTCAAGTAATAAAAAATATTAATCTTTAGAAAAAGGATTCAAAACTCATTCACGTAAAAAAAATAATAAGACTAGACGTGGGAAGGGGCACTTAAACTTTAAGGCATAAGTAATTATTGTGTTACTAATATAAATATTTTCACTTGCAAATTAAGCAGCCACCCTGTGGCAAACTATAACCTGTTCCTCTATTATCGATGGAATTCCTCTTAAATTTTCCAACCCCCCCCTCCTCACGCCCTAAAAACTCTTCATATAGCAAATTCTACTCCCTCACTGACCCCCGAAGAATAGACTGCTTGACTCACTCTGTTCTGCTCATTGTCTGTATCTTCTTCTTGTATTCCGCCTTCGTTTGTCATCCGTCTTAGTTAATAGGCAGCCCAACTTACCCCAGCCACACACTCCATCCATCACCCTGTACATACTGACCAGCCGTTCCACTTTGTAACATTGTAGGTTTTGCATGTTTTGTGGGAGTACGAGATATATTTTTTTGTTTATTTTTTCTTTTTTTTTTCTTTCACATATTTGTGTTTCTGATTATGTTTTAATTTCATGTATACATGATGTTAATTTTAACGAGATTTGGAGCATTTGTTTAACTCCAGGAAAAAATTCAATTAACTATTAATGTTTTTATTCCTGTGTGTATGTGTTGTGTTGCTTTGGGAACTCTAGGAGAAAGCATACCACAGGTAACGCCCGCGGTCGTTATTTCTTTCAAACAGATTCTGGACTCGTTTGAACTCTACAAAATTGTTTTTTCCGCCTGTGTATGTGGCCATTAGGGCGTCTGGGCATGGTTTTCAACACTCGGTATTCTTCTTTTGCGTATTAAGATGTGGGAACTTTATGATCCTAGTTTGGACTTCATCAGTGCCAAATTTATTCTCTTCATTTTGTTTCAAGGGGTTTTTTCAACCTATTCTTTAAATTGCAAGTTCCTGAGTGCCCCACGCAATTGATTTGTGTATTGCAATGCGGTGAAGGAATTGTGAAACTTGGTTCGTAAAATTCTAAAAATATATCCAGAATACGAGTCAAACAGTTTTAGTTTCTTTCATAGTAATGCCTAATTTTGGTTAAAACAGTAGCCTTGTTGTATAACGTCAAAATTAACCTTACCTAAAATTAATTGCACTACCTAAGTTTATCACAAGAAAATTGGTATAAGTACATGTACGAGTTTGGCCTGCAACGAGCGGCACGAGTGCAGTAGGAGTATGAGTACGAGATTCGACAGTGTGAGCTATTCCGGTGTGCGACAACTGTCGGCTCAAGTGGGGCACAGGTACAATGTCGTAGTCTGGTGTGCGACAACTTGTCTTCTTTCTTACAATGGGTTACACCCTAGTTGCTTCAACATCATAGATGGCCGAAAGTTCCCTTTGCCCTCACTAAGCTGCCCTTGCTTTCTCCATTTATCCTTCGCCCACATTGCTACCCTTCTTAGTACCTTCTCCAGTTTTCGCTCCTCCAGCTCCATATACAGGTCCCACTCTGCTGCTGCATACTCTTAACATTGGCTGCCGTAACTTCATAATGTATGCCTTTTCATTCACTGCATTACTAACATTCTTCAGTGCCCTTCTCAGAGCATTTAAAGAACCTTTCTCCCTTTAGACACTATTCTCTCTACTTACTTTCTCCACCCTAAGTCACCCTACAGTGTTATCCTTGGGTGCTTGTATTTAGAAGCTTCCTCTATCTTCTGTCCTTCCGATCTATATACGTCCGTACTTGAGCTGGGATAGCTCACCCTTAAGTTGTTTTGCATGAACCTGGTGATATAAGGTAATGTGGTATGAAATGCTTCTGTAAAGAAGATTTTGAGACTTTGATTTGTGCACCGTTCGAGCCCTGCGAATTAACCCGTTATCCCCCCACCTATCTCGCCTTCGTTCATTCTACAAGCTTCGGCCGGCCTCTGCCGTTTTCGTGCCTTCCCTTCCCCTGCCCACCCCTCCTACCGGCGGTCTAATCCGCGCCGTTCCTGGTTGCATTGAGGCATTCTGCCTCCGCTTGCCGCCTGGCTATGCACTCCAGATCTTCTCATGGCCGACGAGGCACCCATGACTACTTGTCATTATTATGGTAAGCCTTTTGCATGTTTATTTATTTCAACTTTGCTTTCGCGTTTAGTCTGTTCATTTAGTTTCTGTCCCGTTTCCGGTTATGTGGTGCCATTTCAGCCGCGAGGGGATTGATGCTCCATTAAACCCCTTCAGTATGCTATGTATGTTTGCGTTGCTAATTAAATTTGGTGAATGTTAGTATTTTGGACTGCCGTTTGCTGTATCTGATAACACCATAAAATAATTTATCATTAATAAAACATTTCGATTGAATTCTGTATGAGTTTACGTCGCTCACAATGGTGGACCCAATGAAAGAATACCGAAGAATATTTTCTGGCCTAGAAACACCTTCTTCCTACTACTTGCTGCGGTCCCACTCTACCAATACTTAAGATAAACCCCGGCCAAAATATTGCAAAAGGGACTCACATGCATCAGGCCATGCCACTTGCCACACACGGGGATCTAATCAGGTAGGTTCAACATCACGAAGACCTGGTTCTTGCTTTCTAGAAGAGAGCACAGTGACGAGCCTCAGAGCCAGATCAATGTCCCCCACTAAAGTTCCTGATGTGTTAACACCAGCCCGTGCCTCAGGAATGTAGGAAGAGAATTGTGTCCAGGCACGTGTAACAAAATAAAAGTAATTAATATCAAAAGGCCATACAAGCACAATGCCCCTGGAAATACTGCCAAAAAAAAAGGAATACAAGATTAAAACAACACCGCAATATCGCTTTAAGTGTTAGATTCAAATAAATACATAAAATACGCTTCATCACATCATATAATAAATTAATAAAATTACCTTTAATATAAATTTAACAAAATATTTGCGTAACAATCTACGTTACGTTATACGATAATCACAAACTTCTCACATTGTAACAACGATAAAATCAAGTACAATATGACTTAATCATTATCAAATCACTCTTAGCGAGGAATAATTACAGGTACAAGGTAGACACAATGAATATAATCATAAATTATGAACATATGAATAAATATATAAACATTTTCTTAAAATACATAACCAAACCTGGACTAATGTGCACCTTAATAATGTAAGTGTAATAGTAAGCAGAAAACACCCTCCGGAGGGACACAAACAAACGCAACAAAGCACAGATGACCGGTCGTAACTAAACAAGCACAACGCTTCCACAAACAAACACGAATCCACAACACATAACACAAAACACACGAGAAACACTATACCTCGCTACCCAAACACCCAGGATACTTGACACCCAGGATAACTACACTAGGAAAACGGAATTAGGGGGGGCGGGCCGTGCGCCCTCACTGCCGAAAACCTCTATTGTGAGATCACGTCAGCGGTGGGAGCGATGCCTCTTGCATTTCGATCACCGTGAAACACAAAATCTTTGCAAGGTATTAATCATCTGCACTGTCCGCTTCATGTTCCAAATGACTCACATGAGCTTTTTAAACAATACTCCATGTTAGGCTCTGCCAGAAGCACTGTGGTTGAACCGAGTAATTTAATGACATCAAAAGAGCCAGCAAAACCGGGTAAGGAGTTTACCGCCACAATCGTCAGGACAGGACGGAAGGCAGAACAATTTACAGAAAACAGACAGACCGACCTGATAATCAGAAGGAACACGTCCAGCGTTATGCCGCGGCAGAAGGCACCCACGCTCGTCATACAGACGGGCCAACACATCAGCGGCTAGGCGCTCTCTAGCAGCATCGGACATAGTAACCTCAGGTGACGGGATACCCCAAACATTCAACAGGGGATGAAGGATGTCATGCCCCAAAACAATGCAAGCCGGACTATGTCCGGTAACTTCAGATACTGCAGAATTGAACGCTAAATTAATTAGGTCCAGGTCCTGGTCCCAATACGTCTGCTGAGAGTGATAAAGGGCAGTCAAAGTACATTTCAAGTTCCAATTGAAGCGCTCCACTCTATATCCGCACGGGAAATACGGACTGGAGGTGTACAGTGACATACCCCACCTGAAACACATGTCACGGAACTGGACTGACACAAAATAGGATGCATTGTTGGTGACAAGATTGACCGGAGGTCCAAACACTGACCACACCCGGTCAGACAATAGCTTCGTAATCTCACGACTCTTCAAAGACCTTAAGGCAATCAAAATGACAAAACTGGAGAAAGCATCCAGCAATATCAGAATGTAAAGGTTACCTTATTAGACTGAACCAAAGGCCCAAAACACATCACAATGCAGCACCTCCCAGCTGTAAGAAACAGTATCCACAGTATACAGACCAACTCTGGAATTTTGCGCAGGTTTAGCGTGCAGGCACAATCCACACCGCCGGACATATTGGCGCACATCATAGTTCACAGTAGGCCAATAGAAATGCCCACACAATTTCTTAAGGGTACCCTGGCGGCCCAAATGGCCTCCAAAAGGGGAATCATGGAAATAAGAGAGCAATTCAGCTCTACAACGCTCTGGAACCATTAAACGTTTGACACTCCCTCGGAGTCCCACGTAATACAGAAACCTGTCAACGTACAGAACTTGATCTCTACGTTGGATCGCTGCGACCAGATCACAACAGACAGGATCATTGATCTGAGCTTCTTGAATTCTCATGTAAAAACTCTGGCTGGTGGTAAATGCTGTACATTAAGGGCAACGACGGATTTTGTCTTAAATTTTCGATTGTTGTTGCATGGCACAAGAATCAGAGAAAAATTTCAAGTAGACTGACCATGAAAAAATATTTTTTAGAATTTTTTTCTAACAAAGTTATGACCACTTTTTTGGAGTTTTCTACATTCCTGCAAATATCGGAAACTACAAAAATTTGGGCGGGATGACTTCGTACAATATCTCGTTAGGTATGATACTTCGGCCTAAAACCATTTTCGAAAGTAATAGATAAATGTATTCATTAAAATTGCAGTTTAACTTTCTAGTGTAAAGTTTTCTTTTTATAGCAGATATTTCATTTGCTGATTTTTGCTGTAAAGATGTTTTATTTCTGGAATAACAGCTCAGTATTCTCTTCTCTGGACTTTTAAGTTTATGTTAAGCACTGGTTCACTTCAATTAAACTGAAAACGCGAGTCCTGCAATGGCAGTTATAGTGTGGTTTGTCGCGCGTCAGTATATAACCCAATATGCGCTGTACTGATATGCTATCTATTGGCAGCCGCGTGAACTCATTGCACCACGCCGAAACTACAGGACATAACAGACGGGAGAACGAATGATGTGAACAAAAGGGAGATGGCGTTCCTTTCTGCGCATACAGTGGCTACCTTGGAGTTGACGTCAAGGTTAGATGAGGGGTGGGGGGTTTCCTCGGTAACGTGAGCGCTGTGTAGATAGCCGGCCAAGGGTGGATGGATGATATCACTAGCAGTCTTGCAGCTGCCGCACGTCCATTACCTATCTGTTCGCCACGCTATACCACAGCAGCCAGTTACACGTATTAAAAATAACTCGTAGACCAAACACATTTTTAAATCTAATAGACAGTGGATTTCAAGCACAATTACAATATTACGACTATTTTCATAGTAACTCGGTATAAATACTGACAGAATTATTATAATTAATTCCGGCAGCTCCCCCTCCCCCACAGACCAATCTTAATAAAGTAAGTTAACACGTGAAAAACAAAGATTTCTAACTTGGGATCAGGGGCGTATCCAGAAAAAAAAGGGGAGGTGTCACAGAGGAGTTATGACCCCTTTCTCCAAACCCAAGGTCAAAATTTTAATTATATACCGGAGACAATAACAAAACATATAAATTGAAATCACGCTATTGCAACAATAAGTGTATATTTAATATTTTTAAGTATGTAAAATGCTCCTTGAAAACCCAGTTTTTTCCCGGAGGAGGATTCCCAAATTCCCCAACTTTAATTTTTAGGAATGGTGACCTCCTCCAAAACAAAAGTCGAGATCCGCTCCTGCATAAGTTACGCACAAAAATTATGTACATAAAAACCATTTTACGTCTATTGACAAAGCTAGAAGCGCGCATTGTTATGAGATTACTTCTATGACAGTATGGTCATTGTTGTCCGCACAGGAACATAGATGAGTAAACGCGTGCGTCTTGACTGAGTGGCAGGATGGAGGCAAGGTCGAGGCGGTGGTGGGGCAGGGGTTGGTTTTGGGGTCAGACCCCTCGCCTTCCACCAAGGCGATACAGGTTCGATTCCCGGCAGGACCGGTCCCTGGATTTTCGCATGTGGGAATCGTGCCAGACGATGCCGCTGGTCGGCGCGTTTTCTCGGGGATCTCCCGTTTCTCCCGCCCATTCATTCCGGTGCTGCTCCATACTCACATCATATCACCCCTCACCACCGCTGAAGACGATGTTAAGCGCTGACCAAAACCTCTTCACCCACTCGAGGCGGTGGACTGATAGAGACGTCACTTCGCTGCCTGTGCTAAAAGAAGATAAATGCATTTGTACATCGCAGCATTGAGGATGTGTACTTGAAGTTTACTGATGTTTAAAAATTCAATTATAATGCATTTCATACATTTATTTGCATCGTTGCAGCAATGTGTTGATTTAAAACTGAACATGGAAGACTAAATCAGTAAAAAACGTCATTCTAATAAGAAAATTAATGTCAACATTAATAATGATAAGTATGTCACATGCATACTGTAACAAGTTATTTTATAAATTAGTAAATTGACGACGTGTATCTCTACTCTATGTAGCTCCTTAGGTGTGTCCGCTAACAATTTAGTCAAAATGTAACAAAGATATATTATACAAAAATTTCATATCATGCAGCAATATTCTAACGTGGTTTTTGTTTTTAGGATTTGTGTTGCTCCTAATTAGTGTTAAAACATGTGATCAGATAGTAGAGCAAATATTTGATACAAAAAATACAATGTTTTACCTATACGTGACAAAATATAAAAGCCCATCGTCCAGGTAGCAGTCGAGACCATTGGTGTGTTTTGTCCTCTGAAGTTCATTAATTGTATTTTCAAATTAACTACTCTAGCATATAGTTAAGAAATCTGGGGAACTGAACAGTAAAAAGTAGAATGAGACTACTATAAATTACATATTATTGTTTCAACTATTTTTTAGGCTCTAAAATAAAAAAAAAGTTATTGTACTGGGAGGGATTCTTTACGAACGAAACATTGTATATGTTTGGAACTTATTTCTACACCATGAAAAAACCATGGCTTATAGCCTAAATTAGTGAAGTGCCTATACACATTTTGAGGATAACGTCTTTGAAGTATAATTTGCTGTTTACAAATAAATTAACGAAAACGCTGAAATATTAATTAATAAGCTATATGAACCAAATTAGTTCCCACGTTTAAAAATCTTCATCACTTTAGCTACCTCCTTGCATATGCTCAGTGTTGCCAATCCAGCCATTCCAAATTCCACAGACACAACTAAATTCCATACAATTTGGCAAAGAAACAACTGCAACCACTTACCTTATCGCCCCCTCCTTAAGTTTATCCCCTTTTTTTTTGGGTCCGCGGTGTCAGACCAATTGACTCCTACCAAGGCGATTTGGGTTCGATCCTCGGTGGGATCGGTCACCGATTTTTCGCAGGGGGAAAACATGACTTGAGTTTCCTTTGGCCAGCATGTTTTCTCGAGGATCTCCTGTTTCCCCTGCATTTCTCATTAATCATTTCTCTGTTGCAGGATTTCATTTCATCCTTCAGGATATGCAGGTGCCTATGGACGGCCAATCAGATGTTTGCACTCGGATTACGGTACCACGTCCTCAGGCACCTTTCCTCATTAAAAACAAAACAAACAACTTTACCATTATTAAGCTCTTCCGTAACAAACCAAACCTCTTTTCTGAACACCCGATGGCCATCTCTTTCAGCTACGAACATAAGATGCATAAAACAAAACAGATGGCCTTCGAACTATGTAACCATTTTACACACATTCAATGATCCCAAAATTTTCGCTGTCACTGTTTCAGCGCCCTCCTCTCTTTCCTTCCTCCAGCGCACAGGCCTTTTCCTTACGCGCCGTGCTCACCTATGTACGATGAGTTCAATAGAATCAATTTTTGGAATATATTGTTCCTGAGATTTTGATTTCAAGCATCCACTTTCACGTTCAGTTATAATTCTTGAATTTTTTCATATTCAAACCTACATTCATAAATTATAAATAACAAATACATTTTTCAACAGCACGTCCCCCACATATCTCACACAGCTATTCATTCTATGCAAAGTTTACGAACCATTTTCATATCAAATTCCATACATTTTGTGGAATACCACACACTTTGGCAACACTGTATGCAAGCGCCACTTAGAACTGCGTTCTTTGACGCACTGGAAAACGTATTTTTTTTATCCACACGTAAAAAAATTTATTAGTGGGCACAAAATATTTTGTTGGTATTCACCTTGAATAGTTATTTTTATAGCGACAACAAAAAAATAAATTTATCAGATCCTTTTTACTATGAAATATAGGGACAGTTAAACACATCACAACGAAATACATGCATTTTTGTTATTCATTGCGACTTAGGCACTGAACTTAAAATAGTGAAATGAGACGAAAACTTTTGGGAAGCAAATATGGTACCCAAATTACATAGGTTTAATTATGAATGTTTTCTGCCAGAAATTGCCGATTCCTGGCATGCTCGAGGACTGCGTTGTAAAAACCCGACAAAAATAAAAAATGCACAGGCTGAACAGAAAAGTAAAGAAGACAAAAATAACAGTAGTAAATAGCATTCAGTAAACTCACCTTTGTTTGATTTTTGCTGAAATGTCTGACTAGTATGTTCAAGAAAGGAAAACATATTGATTCCAAAGACATGATATGCGGGAAATATGCCTTTGTGACCTGAAAATCCCAAATTGTGCATCGCAATATGCTGAAGTAAAACTTATTTGTGTTTCTCCAAATTCAAATTGTGTTGTGATTAAACATATAAAACAATACCCTTAGGTTAGTGAGATTATATGAGATTATTTGTTTACTTTGTAGTGTCAAACTTATTGGATAAACATTTAAATCAAATAACAATTACTTACATAATGCTATGTTGATTGTTAATCATATTTATCTATGGTTTGTAAAATGTCTTTTTTAATGTTTAAAAGATGTATGAATTTTTATGAGACAATATAACTGTATGATATTACAGGAACAAGAAATTACATTTAGTTACAATCAAGTTGCTAGCAAGATCCAGTGATGTTTCAGTGAAAATGCTTTGTGCTGTTATATTTTGATGTACTTAGCTTGTTTTATATTTGTAACAACGTTAACCCTACTTATAAAATGGTAATACTTATGAATGTTAATGTCCAGTGATTTTAATTTGTAGGGTTGTGTTTCAGGCTTTACTTTCCATAAACATCTGGGCTTTAGGAGAAAAGTTTTCATTAAAAATATTAAATTTTTACACTATTCTGCTTGAAGGAAACGAACAGGTTTAGGGTATATTTCAATATTGTTAAATTTCAGTCTTGGTTATATGTTGAATTTTTTAATGTTTCACAGTGGGAAGACACGTCCGAATGCTGTGTAAGCGACATACGCAAAAATTCCTTTTTACCAGTGACATTTTAGTATCTTTTTCAGTTGCTAAACTCACGTAGTAATTATATTCATACCGTTGTAAATGATCCAGTAAAATCTAGTTAACCCAGACGAATAAATAATAATATATGTATTGTAACTGAAGTAAAAAAAAAAATTGTATTGAATTATATTATGTTTTGGACTATGTTATGTTGGGCCATGTTCATTAAAAATAGCCGGCTGGATCAACTGCAATGTATTTTTTATCAATAAAACACATGTGTCATGTAACTTATTTTATTCCGTGTTGTAGATTGTTTCGCCACACCAAGTACAAGGTTCAAGAAGAAACAAAAATTTGTGCCAGCTCGTTATTAAAAAGTGACAAAGTGACGCAATAGAGCTGTTCCTATTGGAAGTGGTCTTACAAAACAAATTTCAAATGTATTACCATTATATATTTTAAAGATGCGCAGTTTTGTCATTGTAAACTGAAATAATTTATTTAGGTACTTTCCTAAAGACATTAAAATACATGCATGACATACTGCGACGGCGAATATTTCAGTACGAAAACGTATAAACGTATGCTGGCATTTCGGATATGGAATTTGTATTTAGCTACCAAAAAGGAGTGTTTTATCGTGCTTACCTAATATGTAAATGAAGTACATAATTATTATAGCATTGGCACTTTATGAAATCCTAAAATATGAAAAAGTTTGACTGTCTGAAAACCAGTTATATATAACTACCTTCCCGGCTGCGGCT
>PNEQ01054096.1:13975-45549 GCA_003012365.1 Medauroidea extradentata | reverse complement strand
CATCGCCAACGAGCCAAACATCCCCCCCTTTACAGCTTTAGTATGTGACAATTCCCCAGTTGTGACAGTATATGGTGACTCTGACAATTGAAAAGACGCTAACGGACAAACACAAATTTTACACCCAGCCAGACCCGGGAATCGAACCCAGAACCCCTCGTATCCAAGTCGGTCGCTCAACCAACTCAGCTACGGGGGGGTCGGCAGTGACTGAGCTACAGAAGCTTTCTGTAGCTTCCAATGTTTCAATATGTACTGTGTTTGCAATGTTATATTGATAAAATAATTAATGGTGAACAAGTAATATGTTTCATTCTCATTTTCATGCTACCATATCTTTCTTTAGATGATTTATACAAACGTATTAGTTATATATAGATTTTCTTAGATATATGGAAATGCGCAGTTTGCATTATAAACATTTGGTGTGGAAAAATATGTTTAAAAATCAATGATCACAACTGGCCAAGCACCGTGTGAAGTCAGTGGAGGGAAGTGGACTGAATGCAGCTCGGAACTTTGCCCAGTCATTATTACAGTTAGCGACATTTCCAACATGCAAATACAGTATATAAACATATACAGTTAAGTAAATAAATAAATATATATTATCTAACTGACTTTGAAGAGCAATCTCATACATGGTGCCCACAATTTCATTCATGTGGTGATTGTTCATTGGTATAATTGTACGTAGAGATTATGGTATTTCGCAAAAATATTTCGTGGCAGTATACCCTTGAAAACGCAATAGTTTCTTGCAACATAGGCCTCTATGATTGGACGATGTAAGTCTGTCACAACGTAGCTGCCTGCAGACTAATAACAGGCTTCAAATATTACATTAGCGGGATTATTATTGGTTCAGTCAAATAGGGCCACAGCTGCACATACAAGCGAACGTCAGTAATCTTCTAGTAAGCTGAATGCATGCTGAAACCCAGTAAACAGTCAAGTTTTCCCGCGATAAACCATCATCTCTAATTATACATTATGTTTGCATTTCGTTAGTACTTTATTTGTTCTGGAGTTGGTAACAGGTTACCGAAACTATCATAATACTAGACATTGCTCCCAAATTTTTTGTAACAGACCCAATGAGTGCTAGATCCGCTGAGCCTGTCTAAGTTTACGATTCCTAATTCAGTATGTTTAGACATTTTTGAAAGTCTGTCTATCATGTTAATGCTTCGGAAATTTGTCAGTTGTAATTTCCGTGCAAACTTTCGAAAATCTAAGCTAGTAAAAGGTCTGTTAGGAATCTGCTTCAAGATTTGCATGCATGCTTTCCTCGTCGTCTTCCCTTTCTGTTCTTTGCACCTCCCACCACATATGGATGCAGATACAAACCTTTTCCTTTTTTTCCCCACTGCAAGTGCTTACATGTCCATACTTTGCCGTATTGCTTCCGCTACTAGTTTCCTTGATTGTTTGCTGAATTTCACTGCTCGTGCTATTGTGCTCGCACCACCGATAATGCCACCTAAGGCTCCTAATGCAGGGAGGATAAAGGGAAGGAATCCCCACTTCTTTGGTTTCCTCTTCAGACTTTTCCTTTTAGTACTGAATTTCATCCTCAGTCCAAGCTTCACTTTTGACTTTATGATTTTCGAAACTGACCAAGCAGCTAGTCGCTCGCTAAACCTTTTCTGCTTTGACTTTGAAATTTTTTTCGTCTTATCTGCAAGAGTAATAATGCTGCATGCATATCCTCTAATTTGTTGATGTTTGCGTACAAGATATCGCGCTCTTTGCAGGCGTTATCAAGTTCGTTTACACCTACATCGCCTCGAGGAAGAATTTTTCAAGATGTGCCAGGTCCACAGAAACGGTAACCTGGTATGTGTATTTCGAATGGTAGATTGTTACGCTGCCGACGTATAACCACAAACTAACTTCAAGATGAATAAATACAAGTGTTTTATAGATGTTCTTGTCAGAAACATGGAGATAGTGAAACATGAATTATCTCTTCCAGTTCGCATTACACCCGACAGTCAGCTTGTATCGCATGAATTGCAACATGATGAATCACTACCAAATACAGTTCGCTGTAATACTGCAAGACCTTATGCCGGTGGAAAATCTTGTGTTTTACAATGCATGCTGGAGGAACCGAATGGACTACATTTTGAAAACGTGTATCCTTATTCCAAATCATTACATCAACCAAAATATCAACGACTTGCACTTGTTCTACAATCAGTTGATGCAGCGAAATTTTTTCGTAGTATTGATAATGACACTCTTGTGGGTCGAGATAAAGCATTACCGAATTCTGTGTTTCTCTTTGATAATGTTGCATGCAAAAAACAAGGTTACACAAGGCTTACTTGAGCATAGGAAGACATATTGCAGTGGTTTCTATTTATCTTTGTCAAACTTACTCATGCATACCTAAACAATTACTTAATGACAATGCAAACATACTCACTTTATTCTGCATGGACGACACTAATTTACGCCACGTTAATTCCGATCACATCAACACAGACATGACATTCGATGACTTAAAAAAATATGTTTGCCATAGCCACAGACTTGCATGAAGTGATTGCAAATATGTGTGCAAAATATATTTGTTTGCAAAACGTGCATGAATGGAACAATATTATGTTCTGGAACAGATTTTCAAGCCTGTTGCAACTCGACTTGATTCTTTGCAAACGACAATTGAACCAGTTGCCCTGAAGACAGAATAACACCTGTAAGAATATAAAGATACTTTGGTGAATGATAGACGCAAAAAGGCCTCGCATATACATATTTATCTGTCGAATTATTCACCAAGCTTTAATACCAGAGTTTATGGTGTTTTCAAACGCAATAAGAGATGGTATTTGGGAAGAAAAGAAATATTTTTTCTGTTTGACGACACTATACAAGTTGGTCGTGAAGTCATAAAGATGGTAGCAGGGCTGCAGGAGTTGCCATTCAAACAGAACCCTGGATCATTATACACGAGTTGCACTGCGACAGTATAAAACATTGCTGAATATTATGAATGCTTATTTTAAAAATTTTTACCCTCTTAGTAATGAATATAAAGATGAGGCACATTCTAAATTCGACATTGCGGCAAAGTTATTTTCTAACTTCGGTAGTGGTGTAAACCATGAATGTCGTCTTTTTACAAACAAATTAGTCGATAGTAAAATGTATAGAATACATATACTGAAATTATGAAAAATAAATTGTGGACAGACTAAGGTTGCTTATTGCAGAACAACAGACCGGTAATAATTCCCACCAAAACGAGATAGTGAACATTTTCGAAGAGCTGCATAAAGATAAATACGTTCTATGAATCACGCTCAAATGGCTGCTGAGATCCACAAACCAACATTATCCTAGATAAAAAGTACTTGTCTTTGCACCTCTCGACTTATATCAATGCGACCATGTCGAAATGATACCTTATGTATACATAAACAAAGAATTCAAATACAGGATGTTCAAAAATTCAATGCCCAAAGTAATAGGGAAGACTGTGTGTAGGAAACAAATATTTTATGATTAATGAGTATTCAGGGATATTGGGTGGGAGTGAGAAGACACCAATGGTAATTGTTTACAGTACTTAAATTTTTAAAATCAATGGTACAATAAATGTTCAAAATGAGCATCATTAACCTCAGCGCAGAGTCGGTATCGACATAGCAAGGAGTCCGGTGTTTGCTGGAATACATATGCATGGGTTTTACATCTTCCATCCCATGTACTTTGGAATATGTATGCTTGAGTTGTATATCTTCCACCCTGTGCTCGCTTGAAGATGTACAACCCATACATATATATTCCAGCGAACACAGGACACCCTGCTACATCGATACCGGCTTTGCGCAGAGTTTAATGCTGCTAATTTTGAACATTTATTGCAACATTTCACAATGAATAAAGTACCACAAACAATTACTGTCGTCTTCTGAATCACACTCGATATCTCTGAATACCCATCACTCGTAAACTATTTGTTTCCGACACGTGGTTATTTGGCCAAATTTATTTCTATATTTCTCCTTCAACTTCCCTATCAATTTGAGCATTGAATTTTTGAACAACCTGTATATGCCTTACATTTATTGACTTCTGTATCATATTTGCCTGGGCTGTGCCTGTCA
This sequence comes from Medauroidea extradentata, assembly GCA_003012365.1. Taxonomy (NCBI): domain Eukaryota; kingdom Metazoa; phylum Arthropoda; class Insecta; order Phasmatodea; family Phasmatidae; genus Medauroidea; species Medauroidea extradentata. The sequence continues at coordinate 41,428 of PNEQ01054096.1, read as the reverse complement.
AGACCAAATGTGATAAAAATGAAGCTGATGCAATGGCTATCGTCATACATGATAAAGGTACACTGATTTAGGCTGTGAATCCTATAATCCATAATTTCATACACTGATAAAAAACTAAAAAAATCAATATTCTACACACACAGTCTTCAATTTTTGAACTGTTCAACCATACTATGAAAACTAGTACGCAGAAGAAATTTTCTGCTCAAGGATCCTACAAATGGCTGGGATTATGACCTGGTATGTTATCTACTTACCATCGTACCATCCATCGAACAACAGTTATGTGCCCAGTCGATATCAAAAATAATTCCAGCGGCATTATCAACAATTCTCAAAAACTTTACAGGCAAAAGTTCAAAGCAATCATTACCGACAATGTACGCATTTGTCGTTTGAAGGGGACTTTTGCAAAAGGTTACACACAAAAACTGGTCAAACGAGATTTTTCTATGTGGCCAAAATTCGGCATTATGAACCATGCATGTATTATTTACAAGACTTGGCAGGTCTGCCAATAGAAGGTGATTATTGTGCTGAAGAAATTCCGAAAACAAAATTTCCAGACTCATAATTAAACGAGAAAATATTGAAGAGGAGAGGTAATAAATTGTGGTTCGATGATTGGGTTTTGATAAGTCTCATGATAGTTGGAGTCATAAGTAATCAATAATCCCAGAAGATACTCAAGAAGGAAGAATCAAGATGTATGAGGAATATGTGCTATGTAGGGAAGAATAAAGACTGAAGATATATATGTAACTGTCACAAGAGTCAATCGATCATCCCTGACGATGCTAAGGAATGAAGAGTAAAGAAGAATGAAGAAGATGCATGAAAAAATCATGACTCTAGATAAAATCATTGTTATACAAACAAAATTATGAATGAAAATGTTTTTAATAAATATTTATATACTATTAATCATTGATTTCATTTCTATCATTATTGTTTTGATAAAATATGTAAAGTCACTACATAGGTACCATGATGTTGAACTGTTTCCATGCAATATATAAAAATGCAACAGTATGTCAGAGTAATTAAATTTGAATGATCAGTGTATATAAATATTTAGATTTCAAGAAAAATACTTTAAGCGTAAGCAATCTGTACTTGATCCACATACTGCACATTATGATCGGAAGATACAGAAAGTTTCCATAGCTCAGTTGGTTAGGTCAACTGTTAACTGACACAAGGTTCAACAGTTAGAAACCGATACCTTCCACGCAATTTTTAGTGTAGCGAGTGTATACAAATCAATAAGAACAGTATTACTATACACAAAGCATGCAAAGTCAATGTTACCAGTAGTTGGTAGCATTTTTCATAAAAATGGCCGACAGTAGCACCACCTACCCTTAAACACGAGAATCCAAACAATACACAATACACAATGCACACAAGTGCACTCTAGCATACATTGTGCAAAACAATATGGACGACACCTGGTGGTAGAAATAAGATGAACCCAGCAACACAATATGGATGACAAAAACAAACAATGCATGAAATTAACACCATAACAAAATGGCTGACAAACAAAACAAAGGCTGAAAACAAAATGTCCAACTATAACAAAATGGCTGACAAAAGGTAAAAATGGCAGAGTCAAGATGGTGGTGAAAACAAGATAGTGGATCCAAGATGGCAATCAAATCAAAATGAAGGTCAATGATGACCACCAAACTAAATGGCAGATTCACTATGGCCACAAAAAAAATGGTGGATCCAATATGGCTGCCAAAACAAAAAGAGCGGTTCCAATATGGATGCCAAAACAGAATGGAGGATCCGATATGGCTGAAATTCGATCCTATGATCCTCAGTCCCATGTACCTTGTCGCAGAACATTCATGTTCTATTTACTTGTACTGACAACTGATTTAGTTACGTTAGTTGAACAGTGCTGTTTTCCATCCAATCTTTTTATCTTTGTATTGAATTCACAAATTAATTATGAACATTTCATAATTAATACTTACCAACCAGTTGGGCCAGCAGTAATATGGCGAATGCTCTTGCCAACTATTAATTGTGTATTTGTAATCATAAGCATCTGCAGAAGTTTTCATAACATCCAAGAGAAAATTGTTGAAATTGATGTGAACTCCAGGGCGTTCTTTAGTGCCGTAGTATATAAAAATATTATCAGCTATTTCAGAGGCTCCTTCACCTATCAGTACCCTGAAAAAATTCATTAGGTTTGAGAGTTAAAACTTCCAATGCTACAAAAACAGTACTGGTATCAAATCATTGCAATTCTAAAATTTGTTATTTTTGTGTACAAAACAATTATTCTGCAGTATGGAAGAACATTTCTTACATGAAGAGAAAGATAACATGTTATAAAATTATTTGTCTGGAATATATTAATGTTATTGCCGTTAACGTTGACATCGATAACATTGTACATTAAAACAACCTAGAACTATCTCCAACGATACAGATTTGTGGAAGGAAATTTTTTTCAAGATTAATGGGAAACAATTCTGTAACTTCACGTATGTACATATTCTTTCATTACGCATACTTTGCAAATTTATACAAAATTTTGACATGTTGAAGTGCTCAGAAATGGCCTTATGATAAGCTCACCACGTGAATCCAGGGCTAAATTAGAGACAAACATTTCAGTGGCTAAATGTTGTATGCTGACATTTAATACATGAAAAATATGACAACACAGCACAAAGCGTGTTCCTCCTTGTGCTACACAGATATTTTGATTATCTTAGTACTTCTGTTCTGACCACCAAACTAAGGGAGCGAATTCTAATACCAAACAGTAAAAGCATGTTTGCTCGTTGTAACATATATATATATATATATATATATATATATATATACACACACACACACACACACACACCTGTTTAAGATGAACGCAAAGTAACATATTTCACACAATCTTTCTTTAATTCCCAGTAGGTTTTATTAATTTCCGTTAAACCATTTTAAAACGTAGATTGGTAAGGGTGGATATCTCCATTACGAATTACTGTACGATATTGTTCGTATGTAATGTTTTCTAAACCATTTAGGATAGAACATCACCTCACAGCATTTGGACCTATTGATACGATACCATGAACTTATAGAAGTGTGGATAGTGTTGTTTACAGTGAATGTACACTATAGCCTGTGCAGTAAGTACATCAGAACATATGCACATAGTATTGCCTATGCTCTCCTGGCACACTGTCGCTGCAGTAAAATCTTCGCGTGCATTTTTAAGAACTATGTCTCCTAGAAAGTTGCAATAAGAGGACATATTTTGTTACAAAGCTCACATTATTCAATAAAACACCTTCAAATGTTCCAATATCCCGATGGTATAAAGTATAAAAGGGATGCTGTTACTGGTGAAGTTGATCCAGAAAATCTGAATACGTAGGTTGTTGCTTTATAAGGAAGTGTTGTGTTGTTGCATGTGTTATATAGGTTCGCATTTCGAAATTTGGTTCTGGTCTTTTACAAATATGTTTTTATAAGAAATATGGTCTTCCAAGTTCGGGTATTGTTAGTTTCATTAGTGATATTGACACTCGTAATATTTTGCGATGGAAGTCGTTTGCTGAAAACAGTAATGTTGGTTCGTCGACTGCTGTAATAAACTGTATGCAAGTTCCAGGTCTTGTGTAAGAAGAAGGTTAAGTTTGAAAAGTCGTAACAGCCGAATGATCAAAGTGATGGCCATAAGCCCCGATCCAAGCTTGGCAACGGCGTAAAATTTTTTGCACACTTTGTCGAATATCCCATGTGCGTTGCGCATAGAGCCTTTGATTTCAGGTGGAAATATTTGTGTATCAATATGTTTCACTGCCTGGCATGCAGGTGCACGTGCTAGATCTTCGTTCTCACTCCGTTATCCGTAGTGCAAGCATTTACGTTACCAGCCTTGACCACGAGGAGGTGGAGATGGACTTGTGTGCGAGAGGTTATGCAGGGTGTAACAGAAGTGATGGTCAATAATTCACACATGGAAAGTACTGGCCAAAAGAAGCTACAAAAGTCCAATAAACATGGGTCCGGAAATCAACCGTTGTCGAGTTCTCGTAACAAGTCGAATTGGGAACCAACTCCAAACGCGTTTGGATTCCTATGGAATTAAGCTGGTATCTCAAGGTATGGGTTCGCCTATCAGGTTTTTGACGCATACGCAACTACTCCCCTCGCTCCCTACATGCACTGTGCCGTACACACAATCAGCTACGAAAGTAAAGGCACCATGGACGGAGGTTACACTAATGAAGAGTATGCTGACATGCACTTCATGTATGGCAAAGCTAATGGCAGTGCACTTCAGGCTGCACGATTGTATGAAGAAGCTCTTCCTCGCCGCAGGCAGCCTGATAAACGTACGTTTACGAGGTTACATCAGCGCCTTAGAGAATGTGGGAGTTTCGCACATCATGTACGAGAAGGTAGACCCAGATCCATAACACCTGATGTTGAGGAAAGGGTTTTAGACATTGTACACGAACGTCTGAGTACTTCAACAAGGAGGATTGCTATTCAGGAGCGTGTGCTGAGTCATATAAGTGTGTGGAGGAATTTACATCGGCAATTACTGTATCCGTATCATCTCCAGCGTGTGCAAGCTCTCAACAATGCAGACATCCCTCCTAGAGAGAATTTCTGCCATTAGATGCAACAACAGCGTACTTTGAACTCCCTGTTTGTAAGCAGTATTCTGTTCACGGATGAAGCTGGGTTTACCAGTGACGGCATTTTCAACTTCCATAACTGTCACATTTAGGCCGATGTCAATCCTAATGCGACACACGTGTCACGACATCAGCAACAACCTTCATTCTAAATGCATACACACATGAGATCAGATAAACAAAACAGCTCCCTGGTCAAGTTACGAAAACTGTAAATGGCCTGATGTGTGCGATGTTGTATTCAGCGACCACCGAGACCAACAGGTTATAGTGAGGTAACCACGCAAAAAACACTGAACACAATCGCAAATAATATACACGAATGGTGCAGAAAGTGACGAATAAACCAACACCACGCAGCTTACTGTAACATGTCTCTATCGCAACCTATTTTTGACAAAAATTAATTTGTTTCAAAATAAAACGCAGAGAATAATCCTCCACTTTATTTCTTACATGATTGCGGCAGTTCAAGTGGTCAACCATCTAAGCGGCCGAGCAGTGTGGAGAACTCTGGCCGACATAAGGTTATTTGAAGAAGAGTCAGTGAAGAGGTTTTGGTCAGCGCATAACATCGAGGTCTTTAGCGCTGGTGGGGGGGGGGTTGACATGATGTGAGTATGGAACAGCTCGGGAATGAATGGGCGGGGGAAACGGGAGATCCCCGAGGAAACCCGCCGACCAGCGGCATCGTCCGGCACGATTCCTACATGCGAAAATTCGGTGACCGAGCCCGCCGGTACTCGAACCCGGATCGCCTTGGTGTGAGGCGTGAGGTCTGACTCCTCAGCCACCGCTGCCCCTAAGGTTATTTGAAATCTGTTCAATGTACGAGAGTGATGCCTGAGCCCTATTCCGCTATATAGTATTGTAAATTACAAGCTGCAAATTACGAGGGACAAGTTACAAATTACAAGTTATAACAACTTACGTTCTTCAATTTAGTTGGTAACACTGTAAAACGGTCACAATAAATTAACCATATAACACTCCAAAATTACAAGAAGCAAACACCTTAGACGTGAAAAGTTGGGGGTTAGGTATTGATGGAAAATTGAGAAGAGAGCCCTACAATGTTACCTTAAACTTCATGAACCGAAGCTTTAGCAAAAAAATATTTAGGCTAATTTTAAAGTATTTATATTCATTTTCGTATGATCCTTAAAAATTCACAACTCACACACCAACAACCATGTAACAAAACATAATCTCACCGCCCCTAAAAAAATTAATGCAAATTCTTACAGTGTGTTAACTGTAAATTTAGTAGCCTCTATACTATTTAAAATTAATTTGTTTTTCAACTTTGTGTTTGGTATTTACATTTACGAAGACACGAGGCTAGAGGGAGTGCTGGAAAATAACATCTTAGGTGATAAGATGGGAGCAGTTTATTTAGTAACTGTATGTTTTAATGTACTAATTAATTTAGGATATTACACTGCAGCAAGATTTTTCTCACCGCTGGATATAAAGTTGCAACAGCTGTCACACATACGAACAAGGACTGTCTTATTTTTGTGTAACAGACATAAATATGCCACTCACAAAGTAAATGAATAAGTCTTCAAAACATAAAAACTGGTCATGTAAGCGTGGCATTTGAATATAAATTTTGATACAATGCACTGTCATATTAGACTGGTTGATGTTTACCGGACACGAATAATTAGTCGTGAAGGTATAAGGTAGGTTTCTATAATAATGTATGTTATCACGAAGGTGCCTTGTTTGACTTTCAGTAAACTTAAGACATGACTAGCATACTGATACCTGCCGATGTTATTGTTTAGTTACATCTGATAAAATAAGTACTATCCCTGTTTCGAAAACCAACAGATGCCGGTTGAACTTTTGAAAGTTCAACTTAGCAAAACAAAATAAGAAGCGCTACAACTGGAACTGTTTGTGGGATTACCCAGAAATGTGCATACTGATGACTTCTCAGCGACCTACGTCGTTGTGCGTGCATATAGGAAGAAGAGGTCGTTGGTAGCAAGAAAATATTTTAGTGATGTTACCTGTTTCACACAGTGGAAGTTTGTAATAATATTAAATAGTACTATTCGCGTTTCCAAAATCTGCACAAAATTAATTTTTCACAGTTAACAACATATAAAAAAGGAAATATTAACTAACATACAAGTTCCTGGATACTTACGAAATGTCATACTAGCTACTAGTAATATATATTAGTCCTATTTTAATGCCTACTATAGGTCGTTCGGGACAAAGTGAGCATTAAAAATTTCACATTTTAAAAATATCACTAACAATCTTAATATACAAAACGAAGTGTCCTTACTGACACACTCACTCACTCATCAACGCACAGCCAAAACTGCTGGACCTAGAACCATTAAATTTTGAGGGAAGCTTCCCCTTGGCCCGTTGGCACCCACTAAGAATGGATTTTTTGAAATTCGATAATTAAGGGGTGAAAAGGGATGAAATGTGTTTTCTAAGAATCCCTGATATCTCATTAACCGGGAAAGCTATCATAATTAACTTCATAATATTGCCCAAAGAAATGCATATTTGCGAATTTTTCGATTTTGCGAAATTTGAAAGTAACGGAGATGAAAAGCCGTAAAATATATTTTTCATTAACCAGTGACTTCTCCTAAACCATATCAGAAAGTGATGTGATTTTTTCTTTGAAATTATACTTAAGGAAATGTATAATAAGTACATTTAGAATTTTTCGAAATTCGCCCTTGAAAGCTCTTAAAAAAATATAACGTGTTTTTAATTAATCCAATTTTCTCCTAAACCAGTGGAAATGTTAAAATGGTTTTTGATTTAAAATAAATCTTACGTAAATATAAAAAAAGTAATTTCAGGATTTTTCGAAATTCGTCCTTGAAAGCTGTTAAATAGATTAAATGTGTTTTCAAGTAATTATCTGTACCGCTTATACCCGTTGAGATATAAAGGTGATTTTTTGATAAGAATGAAGTTTATGTAAATATCTACAAATCGAATTCAGGATTTTATGAAATTCGAAAATCAAGGATGTGAAAATCAGTAAAATTTTAGTCTCTCGAAAAATGAGAATGATCACGGAGAGATAATTCAGCACTCGTTTCTTTTTGCCAACCTACTCATAAATAAAACCTCTTTGGACTGTAGGCTGTACATACGAAATAATTATCACGGCCTGTCTTTAAGCATTCACTCAGGTGTTGTATAAAGTTTGTGGTGTGGGAGTGGTGGGGTTACGGGTTCGTGTCCCATGTAAGACTTTGCGATGATAATTACTATGACATCATACGAGTATATTGCGCGTGTTCTTTACTCTGTGCTGAGACAATTTATAGTTGACTGTTATTGAGTACGCTAGCTGTTAAATGCCTTCATCACATATTTGACCCAGAGTTACTGTTTACACTACATAATTTCACGCGGGAAAAGCCGCAGCCGGTCAGTTAGTTACTGTACATAACTCAATATTAACTCTAGTCCAGTTACTGCTTCTGTGGTTGGCAGCGAAATTATGCGATACAGTTTAATGTATTTTCCTATTTCCATTCAATCATACAGAAACAAAAGCAACCGAAATCGACATAATAGTATTTCGTGTAAGGAATAGCTGTATAGGTACCTACTGACTGCACAATATATCTGACACGCGCAAACATTGAGTGACGTGTCCAGAGAGGTTAGACATTTCCCGCCGTTAGCCGTTACGTGCGGAAAGATACAAATTTACTATAAATAGAACTTTAGCAAGGCTTTCTTGAGTGCTCACTTTATCACGAACCGTCTATATTATGAAACATATGATAGTTAAGTGTAATGTTAGTTAATACCTATATGTAAAATTATTTATATTCATAATTTAGCATACATATTAAAAGTATTGTGCAACATAAACTAACAAGTTTTTCTAGTAAAATTACCAATAATATAAGTTTATAAGGCATTGTGGAGCAGAACGTTCTTAGGAACACCTTTAAAAGAATCTTCGCATGTATACGCTTCTCAGGTCCCCCGTTAATATTCAGTGTTATTTTCTTATCGCCGGAAATGACGAAAATGAAATGTGTGTGTTTTTGTGCGTGTATGACTTTTGTAATGTACATGTGGTCGTACCCGCGAATTTTCCTATATCTGGTAGAAATAGGCGACTGTCGATTGGTAGGGCCATGAATATTTCGCGAGAAGAATTTGGCCCCACTTATTTCAGTGCCTGACGTGTACATCTCCAGCTCCGCTTAGTAGTTATTGGCAGCATGTCCCTGTGAAGTGATGTCTCTCGTTTGGCCGTGCCAACCACAGATAGGTTAGTCCGACACCACACGTATATGTTACTTGCAGGTATAAGCCCAAGACACACGAGAGTTAAAACATACAATAACTGACTATGGAGCAGAACTGCAGATGTGAACGTAAGGCACTGAATCTAAGTGAGGCAAAAATCTTTCCGCGAAAAGTTCATGGCCCTACCGATTGTCTAGGGCTCGGTAGTTTTCGCGAAAAATTTTCTGCCCCACTTTGTTTCAGTGTCTTACGTGCACACCTGCAGCTCAACTTCATGGCTATTGACAGAGTGTTTTGTACAGAGTTAGTATTCATTTGACTGTGCCAATCAGTACACAGTTAACTGCCACACATCACGTCTGTGATTTGAGGGTTTAACCTCAACACGCTGGGTGTTAGGGCATCCAATCACTGACCACATAGCAGAGCTGCAGGTATGCACATAAGACACTGAAACAAAGTGAGGCAAAATCTTTTCACTAAACCTACCGGGCCCTAGTTATGTCGCAAACACTGAGACCCAAGGAATGTTGTCTAACCTAGTGAAGCCATCCTTCTTCTTGTACTCGCCCACGAACTCACGCCATTGGTGGATCAGCTCTAATGTCTCTGGTTGATGGATGGTGTAGATGTGGTCGAGGTAATCGTAGGCGGATGGATGGACGTCCTCCTTACCAGCGAGAGGTTCGTCACGAAGATGTACGTCCTCATACAGGGACACCAATGCGTCGATCCGAAACCCATGGACGCCTTTGTCCAGCCAAAACTTCATCACGTTCTGCAGGGAGAAAATAAGCATCGTTCGATGGCAAAACTGTCTTTTCATACATTGTTAAGAAACTATGCTACTTGGGGTTGCGATTGGGACAGTGGTTAGGACACTCGATGCCCACCAAGGTCATCCGAGTTCGATTCCCGAATTTTCACATGTGGGAATCGTGCCGTACGATGCCGCTGGTCGGCGAGTTTTCTCGGGGATCTCCTGTTTCCCCTGCCCTCTTCACTCCGACGCTGCTAAAATCTCTCATTATGTCATCCCTCATCAGCGCTAAAGACCTAAATGTTAAGTGCTGACCAAGTTCTTAATTTTAATTTTTTTTTAATTTTTAGAGAGTTTGTTAACATCCCCGAATTTATGAACTTAGGTTTCTTACAAGTCACACCACGTTACCCTTGAATAATAATAAACTGTCGTATAATTAGAACTGCTGAAGTACAGAATAAACATAAATCTCACTACGCCCCTATCTTCATTGCTACGGAAATGATAATTTAAACATTATTAATATTTAACTACTTATTAAACTATTACCACTTCCTTACGAGAGCCTAGTGGAACTGTGGTATCTTCACCTTGAACGCAGAGCGGACCACGATAGCTTTTTATCAGTCGTCTCCCACCACGACAATCCAGGTTTCGTTCTAGCAAGTAAGAAATATTGCAAACGTTTTAATTGGCTCCCTCACCTCATACAGTCGCGAGCGCTGAAGATCTCGATGCACTCACAAATATATCTGCACTCCACTCCTCTTTGATGTACTAACTTTAATATAGTCAACATTCTTGTTGAATTCAGTCGAAAATATTACTTTTTCTACTCAGTGAAATTTTGTTTGTAATGTTCTCAATACCATTGCATATTGCAGCTATTATTACCGTCGGTCAAAATCACCATAACATATTCCGTAGTTAAAGCAGCGAATGTAATAAATGAGAATTTTCTCTTCCGAAAATAAATTTTTTAACTTACTCTCCTCTAGAAAATATAGACATTTGCAACCGCACGTCAGTCTGTATGTATGTCACTAACTTATGAATTTTCATACAGTACTCAGATTCAACGAAATGTTGACGCAATGTTATACCATGACTGATTAACACGGCGCTTTTTTAACAATATATTCGAATTATTAATTTTTTGTAGTAATGTTAAATTTTGAGGGCACCCACGTTGAAAGTAAGCACATTCGTTAAGCCTGTTTTTTCTATTGCGGCCACTGTTGCTACTGCCAACCAAGATATTTTTTATATGCAAATAATTTTGTTCCGGCAGTATATCGTAATTGCACTTTTATTTTTCTAGTATTGAGTAAGTTTCTTCTAAAAATTTTATCTTAATGCGCAAATACCTTACAAACGCTCCATCAAGGTACAAAAAAGCAAAGAAAAAATAAACAAATGACACCACGACCAAATTTTAAAGGAGTTTAATAGTACAACTGCATCATGGTTTAATTAATTTCATGTATCTATTTTTGAATGATAGGTTGTCAATGTCCGTGCCAGTCTGTACCACAGAAATTCCTGTTACGAATGTTGTCGATATGATATATAGAAATATTTTATTTTCACGCAAATATCTGTAAATAAAAAATATATGTTCGCATCAAATACGGAGAACATACATTTACAGGCAAAAGAAATGAGAATGAGTATTGGTAACAACTGTCATATTATGTGTTTTAATGTTTTTTATTTTTGTTGTAAACTACACAAATAATGCTGTGAAATGAATTAACTGTACAATATTTTCGCTTTATATTAAACTCATGTCGTGTTCCCATATATGCTGTAATGGCAATTTAAGTTTAGTCAATGGATGAGATAGGCCCTATATTTTTGCTTATTGAATCACTTTCTTTTCTGTTTGGCTTAACGAAGTGAGTAACCCACCGAACATTTTATACAGGCAGGCTTTTTTTGGAAGGAAATGCATACTGTTACAAAATGAATATTTTGTAAGTTGTTATTATATTGGGGGTTCATAAGTTATTATTAGTTGAGGGGGGGGGGGGGTTCTCTCAGATGGTAGGTACACTGTGGGTTTATTTAGGTATTATTCAGGACTAAATGACTTTAAGACATTTATAGTTAAACGGGCATTTACTATACTACAATGGCAGGTACTCTGAATACAAATTAGGTTACAATGTGTTCTATTTATTTAGGAGGGGAGCGCAATATTATCGATTATTGAGTTATTATATTTAGCTGTGAGTTGCTGCCACATAACTAGATCTGACGAACTTCCCGAAGCTGGATTGATGAGGAGGCGGCATCGACAGACGAGCACGCTCCCGCCGGTACTCGATCTCGAGTCCCCGGCGGAGAACTGCACTGCTGTTGATCTGATGAGTGCTGGTGGACGACAGACCGACGACAGACAGACCCTGTTTCCTTGGTAACCGCGCCATATGTCGGCGTGCTTGTCCTCGATATTGTGCAACTACGAGGGGGGAGGTGAGTTGCTGTCTTCCGTGGTTTCCCAACACTGACCTGATTGCCGCTCGGATGTCTTGCTGTCCAGCTTGCAAGGCAATATTGCAACAATACACTTAAGTCATAAAAGCAATATTGTTAAAAGTTATTTAAAAAAAGTCGTATCTAAATGTTGCTTCTGCTACTGCTCATTATCAAAGCACACAAATAACGGCAATATTTCTCCTCAGTGGAGGACCGGTAGCTATTAGATCGTTCAACTTATACAATGCCAAGGTGGGTTTAATTACCAGTGAAATTGGTTCTGTTAACATGTAGGAATTCTCTCGAGCTTTCTTTCTTTGCTTATGCTTTTTATCGCTGCTCTATTTTTAGTTCACTTCACTCTTCTCGTTTATGTCTCAGCTTATATTTTGAATTTACATGTTCTATCGTTCATTAGAAATAAACTGGTACTGGTTTCTAATCACAGGACCAGTACTTTAAAACATATCTCAAATTTGATCACAAGATATGTTATAAGCATTATCCAAGTGTTTTAAATGGCACATACTTTTACACAAAGTTTAAATGTTGTTCGATTTCGTGAATATTTGTGTTTTCATCCCACAACTTTAGTTAAATTTATTTTAAACGTGTTGTCCTAAAAATCTAGTATGAGCCAAAGTAACCGAAATAGAAAAATAAGCTCGTCTGTATAGCTTTTCCTTCTACTCTCTACTACATTTCTGTAGTAGAATATTGCTAAAGGAAAATAAGTCAATTAGTTCTACAGGACCTACATGTCTCACTTATTTCTAACGTCAAAGTATCAAATAGCCTCTATTACGCCAGCGTGTGTGAAAGATGCACGCTTGCATGTAACCAGGCTGAAGGTAAATCGATCAGATTCGTATCCAAGAATCATAAAGTTCTCGAAAAAGGAAACAAAATGCTACATGAGCCTACGCATCGCTTGGCATAAAATAGCCAGTACATAGTAGAGAATAAGTTATGAACGTCCACCGCACACAGTGCTGAGAGTAAAATTTACTGATTCCGTTAAAAGTTATTTGAATAATCACTCATAATCTCAAGCCAGAGCTAATTACTTGACAGAGTTAGGTAATGTTATGTTAAATACTGCTAAACAAAGCCACCATTTCTCCTCAGTGGAAAACTAACACGGCACTTAATTGACATGACACCATTAACCATTTACCGGTCTAAAAGGAAAGGAAGTAATGGTAATATTTTCCTTAAAATTTCAGAAACTCTACGGCAAAGTTACGTATAGTGTTTTTGTCAAGCAACAAAAGAGATGAGATTATACTAATAATCATTTATAACCACAGAATTGCTTACTCAGGACTTTATGTTAGTTAAATATATAAGTAAAAATATTTTTGACAATTCTACGTAGTAAAATACAAGGACATGCTAAATGATAAGCAAGAATCTTGCTTATTCGTTTTCGCAAATGTTCTCGTTATTGTAACCTGTGTAACTTACATGAAAGAGAAGAACATTTTAAGATCTGACTTGAACATAAATTGTGATAAGACTGAGCATTAAATACTGTGCAAGGAAAAAAGTTACAGGAACAAAACGAAATGAGTTGACTGATGGTATTCTGGTTTCCACTTCTGTTTTAAGTCACCGCTTTGTCGCCATTACGTCTCGTACAATTATCACTTTAGTCGGAATTAACAAGCCTGCCCTCCGAATAAGAACGAAATTTATTTATTAACGCTAATTTTCAACGCTGTCTTGTTCTCTCTGTTATCAGATCTACCTGAGATTTTTGCCACCTTAAGATGCTAGTCTCATGTCTACTTTGGCTAATGTTTCCTCCCTGGTGTTCAATTTGACTTTATGGAAAGATTTGCTTTCCCCATTTCCCAGCGCGGCCTTAACTGCGTGTGCCGAGAGTAGTACTTGTTTCGTTATTAAGTAGAGGGGATGGAGACTGGTGACGTCAACAATGAGTGGAGGGGAAGCAAGCCAGAAGGAGACGTGGATATGCTGGATGGTCGGGGCGAGTATTGGCGAGTGGATCCTCTAGTTGGTCGGTATTCGGAGTCGAATGCGATAAAACAAAGTTGCGGGGTGCATTGAAAGGGCATAATGCTTCGGCGACTGTTCCTGTGGGGCAGAACATGGACTATGGTGACGAGAGACGGATGATCCAGCCTTTGACTCTGCGTTATAATTATGCCTTAAACGCCCGATTAGTGGATAGTGCGAAAAAAAAAAAAAGGAAATACGGATTATTACTTCGTCGATACAGGTCGTGCGGCCATTGATGAATTTCAACAACAAGAAGAACATCCGACGATGTTGTTCCATCGCTTCCTCGAAGCTGCCATCGCGGTCGTCGGCAAAGTTGGATACATCAATTCAACTCACCACCTTTGGGGAGAATCAACTAGGAACGATTCCTAAGGTGGTATGGTAGTTGGGAAGTACCTGGTTGTGAATCGGCCGTAGTCAAGGTAAGAAGATTGATATGGCGTTATTTGACATTTTGCACTGCGATGTTTGAGAACATTCGTGCTGTCAGACTTTTGAGCATCTCATTAGGAACATGCGATTGTTTTTATTTTGACGAGGCCTCTCGCGGCACGATTTTATTTGCAACCATACAGTTGGAAAGGGGTGGTCCTGCTCTCTCTGTTTCTAGGTATACATGAACAGGTTAATTAATGGACAATGAAATGGACGATTAGAGAACTCTTTCAATGTATTTGTCCGTAGGGTAGGAAGCAGCATTGTATTCGACTTTTGGTGTATAGGTGTGTTGTATAGGAGAGTGTTTAAACCCATGTGGTATTGGGAGGATTTTGTTGTAACTTTAATTTGCAGCAATATTCGAGAATCAAATATGTCTGTACTGAACATTATCTTTTTTTTTGTTTATATTAAATGATACCCATAAAGGTGTATTAAATTGTATCCATTTTCTTTCATTTTGACGTCGTGTTCAACTGCGCAACTCTGCTTCTGGTTTGCGTCCCGCACAGATGTGGAGGCCATTATTCTTGGTAAAGTGTTTTTTTGTTTTCTTTTGTGTGAAATACGAATGAGGTGTCCTTTCTGCGATACTGGAAATATGAAGGGAAACTCTGCTATGGTGTTTGTTTTAGCGATGGGGAGGGAAGAATTAATTACATATTTGAAAGATACTGTCTGTAGTTTTGATAAAGATGACGATACAACCCTTTTAGAGGCGCGCATTATTTCGTATGTGGGTTCGTTCACACGTGTAGTCCCTGAATATGTTCAGGATGCTCCAGTGAATGTTGAGCAAAGTTTGTTTATGCAAAGTTTAGTTTCGGTACTGAAATTGGGAGTTCTAGAATCTGAATAGGTATTGAATGTCACTTTGGCTTTAGATGAATTGTGGTTATGTAAACCGGTAAAGAAGAAGTATTTTATGCAATCTCTTGCCTTAAAGCTCAACGGCGAAGCCGCTACCATTTTTCGGACGTGTCTGGGCAGGGCGAGGAGTGTATTTACCAAATGTATAAACACGCGTTGTTGAATCAGGTGTCTAATGACACATGGCGTACATATAAGTGTAAGTATGTAAAACGCTGTCAGAGACCACAAGAGTCGATGTTGACGTTTATAGAGAGTATTAGGAAATACACGATGGCCCTAGATCTGCAATTCACGAAGAAGAAATTGATTAAGATGGTGATGGAAAGGCGGGACCCAAGTACGAAATTACATCAAGGGACTTTAAGGATGCCTACAACAATTGCAGTTATATGAGAAAGGTAAAGCGGAATCTAGTCGGTACTATCCAGACTTGAGAGGGGAGAGAACCTGTCGAGAAATGTCCCAACTATGAACCTAGGAATAAGTTGGCAGATGAGGCGTTGTTCGGGTGAGAGTGCGGGAGTCTGGGGAGGAATTTGATTGGGGTAAAACAGATGGTAGGAACGACATGTCCCCTCGATTCAAAAGGAGTAGAATATGATCGCCGAGATTTGAATGGGCGCTATAGTAATTGTCCCAATTTTGGACATCAGACGAGCGATTGTAAACAAAGGTTAGTATCTTGGGAGCAGAGGAAGTGATTTCATTGCCGGAATGAACGGCATTATCGGGTGGAATGTCCCAAGCTCGTTAATCATAGAAGTTCGGAATACTAAGTCTGCCTTCTTCGTTGCGGAGTGGAAGAAGGAGTTGTAATTTGAATGTCCCTGCGAGTTTAAATGTTAAGGAGGGTGCATCCAAGTCGGGTCCGTGTGTGGTATGGTCTTCTTGGTATGGGGTGCGAGGCTTGGCAATGATAAGTACCGGAGCTACTAGCTCCTTTATAAAGGCTTCCTTTGTCATGAACTCTTGCAGATTAATCGTCGTCTCTGCTATAAGGTTGAAAGTGAAAATGAGTTGAAGGCCAGGTTGGCCGATGGTAGCAGAGTTTTGTGTACGTGTCGAGCTGTGCTGCACTTTAAGTTGGGCGCCTTTTCTTGGGATTTCAGGGTTTGGATTTGTGATGAGTTAATTGTAAATGTCGAGATCTGTCTTGATATTTTGGGCTTTGCACAGGCTTTGGTAGGCGTGGGTGAATTTTGTTCCACCAGGATAGTTTTGTGCCCTTTGTGCGAGCCGGTGATAAGGGTTGCGACAAGTTGAATTGCCTTCAGGAGATGCTACCAGAGAAAGAAGTGGAGCAAATTTTACGTGAATATGGGGATGTGATTACTTCCCGAACGGGTAAATGTTATCTATTTCCTTATACATTTCGGGTGATGGATGATGTTCCGATGCGGTAGCCTCACATTCATTATTCTCCCCCCAAACTTGAGGACGTGGGGAGTGTAATCTGTAAGTTACTGGGAGAAGGTGTGATTTTGAAATCTTCGTTGGGGTATGCATTTCCAGCTTTTCTGGTGAATAAGAAAGATGACGAATATCGTAATGTAACAAATCTATCCAGTCTTAATAAAAAATCAATTTAGATCCCTTTCCAGTAGCAATGGTAGAGTTTGCATTACATCATTTGGGAAGGGCCAGAGTATACACTACTTTGGATCTTAATTATTCGTTCCATCAGTGTCTTTTACATCCTGCATGTAGGCAGTACACGGCTTTTCGAAATCTCTGGGGTCATTATCAATTAAATAGGGTTCCTATGGGTGCCTCGTTCGCTTCTCAGGCTTTGTCTTGTGTTATGAATCACGTGTTAGAAGACAAATTTCATTATGTCTTCAACCATGTGGATGATGTGATAATTTATAGTGAGAATGTTGAAGAACACGGTGATCATGTAAGGGAAGTCTTGAATAGATTTCGGAAGGCAGGGTTGACAATCAACCCCAAAATGGTGGCATGGTTTCGGAACGAAGTTAAGTTTCTCGGGTATGTTATTAAGGAGGGATGATTGTGTATGGATAGAAATAAAGTTGCCACTATAGCCAATTTTCCCCACCCTAAGTCATTGAAAGGAGTGCAACGCTTTATTGGTTTACTTGGTTACTATTCCCGCTTCGTCCCGCGTTTTGCGGAAATTGCGGAACCATTAAATAGAATCAAATGTAAGGGACAGTCGTTTCATTGGGAAGAGGAACAGGAGCATGCGTTCGTAGCCCTTAAGGATGCTTTGATTCATGCCAGTGAACTTTTTTAGCCGACTTTGATTTACGTTATTGCTTACATGTAGATGCCTCTTAGACTGCTTTGGGTGCAGCATTAGGACAGAGAAAGGATGAAGTCATTGTACCCGTTGCCTTAGCTAGTCGTGGGTTGAACGATGCCGAACTTTGTACGAGTGCCTATGAAAAGGAAGCCCTAGCCATTGTACTTGGTATGGAGAAGTTTTCCTCATACTTGGAAGGACGCGAGTTTGACCTGTATACAGACAACCAGACTTTGACCTGGTTGTTGGGTCACTCAGAACAATTTGGCAAATTGGTGTATTGGTGTTTCAAGTTGACGAAGTATATGTTCAAAATGCACCATGTCAAAGGCAGCGAAAATGTGGTGGTGGATTGCCTTCGACTGTGTTTAATCCCGAAGAGTACGAGGACGTTCTGGAAGAATTGACAGATATTTTGGGAGTGTTTTGGGCTATGCCGAGTATTTATCAGGATATAGGAATAGCACACTCCAATGATACTGAGTGTGAAAAGATCAAACGGGCCATCCTGAGGGGGGAAGAAGTACCATTTGTGGTTGAAGAGGGGATATTGTATTTTACGGGTTAAACGGCTAGATTGAAGCATCTGGTGGTCCCAGAGGTGAACCGGGAGGCCATCCTACATTATTTTCATTCCTCAGTTTTTGGGAGGCACATATGGATTCAAAGAACATATGATAGAATAAAGGCTCACTTTTATTGGCCCAAGGCCAGAAAAAGCGTAAGGTGTTACATTAGGGAATGCATCGACTGTAATGAGTGTAAACCTGCTCGTAATACTAAAGTAGGGTTGCGTTCGGTTGATCAGGTAACGTCCGTATGGGAAGTGTTGCATGTAGATGTCTGTGGACCCTTGGCTAGGTCCCGCAAAGGTAATGCTTATGTCTTAGTGGTCGTTGATGTGTTCTCTCAATATACCCTGTTATTTCCCATGACGAATGTAAAGGCAGTGGGCATTGTTAATATTTTTGAGGAACGTGTCTTTGGATTGTTCGGATCTCCCGTCCAGTTAGCGACTGACAATTCTTCATATTTTGGAGCTTCTGTATTCAAGGATATGTGCTATCGATGGGGATTAAAACATATCACGTCGAGTCATTACTTCCCCAAAGGCAATGTAACAGAAAGAGTGAACCGCAATTTGAAAATCTCATTGACGTCATTTTATCGGGAGAATCAGATGGCATGGGATGTAGACTTAGGTATTATGAATCTGGGTTTTAATGCAGCAATGCATTCGGCCACAGGAGAATCTCCTTTTAAGGTTATGTACGGGAGAGAAGCAATGCAACATTGCTTAATGTTTGTGGTATGCCTTCTTTGGTGGAACAGCTTTATGGGAAAGAAAGGGAGGATATGATGAAAAGGGTGGCCGTCGAGCTTACTGAGGTCAAAGGTTTCTATCATAATAGAGCCAACGCGGAAAGTGAATCATCGCTCTTCTTATTGAATGACATTCTTATGTGTGATATGTGGATAATAAGTGCACGATGTTTTGTTTTGTAAGAATTTCAATTCTATAGTGTGAAACTTTAAACCTATGTTTGATCAATGTTATGTAAAATACTGCTTGAAGAATATTTATGTTGTGAAATCTCGTAAGTGACCCTATTGTATTACTCGCAGAGATGTGACTTACCATTACATGTTGACTGAATCAAATATGTATGTACTGAATGTCACTTTTTTTTGTTTGCATTAATTGATACCCATAAAGGTGTGTTAAACGGTATCCATTTTCTTTCATTTTGTAGTCGTGTTCAGATTTCACTCTATTAACAAATAATTTTTAACACAAAGGAAAATATTTTTGAGGAATTGGCTACATTACATTAGGTTTAAACTCCAGTCATATGGGCGTACTCTACTATGCTTTTTAGTGGACACAAGTTTGATCTTAAAAGCTACGCATGCAAATTTAACATAAGGTACCATGTGGCGCAGTTTTCAGTCAACAAGTTTTAATTCTATCTTTATTTTTAAGATATGTTTATTTAATTAATTGCACAAGGATATCAGAAATACGGCAATACGAAAAATATAGTCAAAATTTTAACTTTCCATTTACCATTCTCCCACAGAATGTAGTTTCACACGACAAAAATAAAAACTGGCAAGTCCTCCAAATCCTTTGCCCTGTAGGCTGGCGAAATCTATCTCAGTTCAAGCGACTTTGTCGGTCGTATGTCTGCTGTACCTCACCTTAATCTCTTCCTTCACCGGTTCATGCCGTAAGTTCAGGTCTGGCTGATGTGAGAAGAATTTATGGTAGTAGTACTGCTGTCTTTCTTCGTTCCAATCCCACGCTGAACCACCAAAGCAACTCAGCTGTGGAGAAAACATAAGTTACAACACTGTAATACCTCTCAAGGTTACATTTTCAGTAAGTGTAATATTGTGGGCATGGGCGTCATAAAGAAACGGGGAAAGGGGGAGAACTGGGAGGGAACTCGTCCCCTTCTCTGTGGACCATTGATACTTTTTTTTATATAGTTTCGAGTCACTCTGGATTTCTGAGGCGTTTAAAGCTAATAATAGTTTAGTTTACCTATTAATATAAAACAATCATTTTCATCACATTTCTTTATTATAAACTAATGACGTCGTGTGAGCAAATTTTGAGTACATGCAATGTTTTTTTTTAAATTGATATGCTTGTTTTGGTTTGTTCAGTTGTATTTACTGAAATATTTAAAATGTGGTTCATATGAATATAAAGTAAATATCGGGGTTATTCTAAAAAATATCGTAAAACACTCGCTGAATTTATGTTACATTTAATTTTTTATGTCCTACTGGGTACGGTATCTGAGACCAGAGTTTCACCCTGAGAGCAGACTTCTAACTAGACGCACTTAGGTGGGAGGAGCGGGAGTACCCCAAGAAAACCCATTGGCCTACGGAAACGTCCAGAACCTGACTCACATGAGAAAATTCGGGGTTTGAAATCGCCGGGTATCGAACCCGGATCGCCTTGGTGGGAAGCAAAAATTTTAGCCATTAAGGTAACAGCGTTCTGAAGGCTTTGTTGAGCAAATATTAATTTTTAATTACATTTTATCTTTCGCGCAACAGATACCTAGTCAATACGGTTTCTTAACGGTATAACACACAAGAGTATGTACTTGAATCAGAAATGAACATTTTGAGCAAATGGAAACATTTGAAGATTTATTCACCACAATAATTCAAATACCGGTGGGAGTCCTTTTCGGACATTTATTTCGGTATTGTGGCTATAGAACTGCAATGCCCTTTGTAAGGTTGAAACGTATATTTTTCATGGAAGGTTTCTCTACTAAGAAAATGAAATATTTACGGGCGCTAAATAACTCAAGCAAAACAAGTGGTCGGCCACACAGGTAATCTTTAGATGAACTGAAGAGATTTTCTAACAGCACTTAACATCGAGGTCTTTAGCGGTGGTGAGGACTGACACGAGGTGAGTATGGAGCAGCGCCGGAATGAGGTGGTGGAGGAAACGGGAGATCCCCGAGGAAACTCACCGACCAGCGGCATCGTCAGGCACGATGTCCTCATGCGGAAATATGAGGACCGACCTCTCCAGAAGCGAACCCGAATCTCCATGGTGGGAGAGCTAGCCGCTGCGTCAACCATGGCCCTTTTTAACAATATTTAGAGTCAGGCCGCTTCACTGTGCGCGTACACATCCTCATGTATACATAAGATTTGTATTAATAGGGTCAGTTATCTGGAAATTACTTTTTTCTGATACGTCGCATTTTACCAAACTCAAAACTACCTTATAAAATATGGGAATCAAGTTCAAGTTGTTGAATAGACTTAAGGCTTTTTGATTCAGTCGAGTATTAATTATTTGAATCGAGTGTATTGAAACACAAATCCCGCTATATTGTACCAGTAAAACAAGCTGGGGAAAGCGAAGAGAAAAATTGAAATGCATTTCAAACTAAAAGTATAGTGTAAGTGTTTTATTTTGGTGCTACACTAAAGAAAACCTTGAACCCTATTTGTTAATTCTTTCAATTTATATGTTCTAAATCACTAAATACCAAATCAAAACTTTTAATTTCCTCGACTATTAGAAGTCAACGTATAAGTACTTATTTCCAGATGATGGGCAGAACTCCAGATGTGCACGTAAAGCACTGAAACAAAGCGGGGCAAAATTCTTTTCGCGAAAAACCAGGGTCCCTAGTTATGAGGCAAGTGCGGAACAAGCAATAGTTGACCTTCGCGCACGAGGGTTCTGCACGCTTTCTCGAAGACAATTTAAATATATAGATCAATATTGAATTGTGGTGCAAGAAATCACGCCAAACAAATGCTTCGTTCTGGATAATTATTTACTGATGCATTTGGCTAATATTATTATAATATTATCTATGGTTGTTGTTTTGTGGTTTTCCCACACTGACTTACAAAAAGGTGTAGATTTAACTTTTTGTTGTTAGCGTTTATTTATAAACCACAGATTCTTACGTGCTTACAGCAAAATTAAAATAAATATACTTGTTTTAACAATTTTCATCGACGTGCGCTATTTTGTGAGCGAATGTGATAAGGTCACAGAAAACCCACAGTTAAAAAAAAAATAGTTATAGTAGTCAAGAATTTTTTACATACATATGGTACAAGATAAACAGGCAAATGTATTGCATTTGAACCAAAAACCCAGAAAGATGTTTCTCAATCAATAAGAAAGTAGCTTGCAGAAGGAATACAAACAGCTCAGCTGTCATACTTGCCCAGTTGTTAGGCGGTACTCTTGAACCATTCTCGTTGTATTTGGGATCAGCCCACACGAAGTAATCCGTGTAAGGCTCTATCTTCTGTACAGATTTTATAAACCATTCACTTTCGTTGCTCACGTGATTCGGTACCAGATCAAGCACCACCTTTAGATCTGGAACGAAATACAATTTTATATGTGTTAAGTACAAATATATTTTGAGAAAACATATACAAAGTCTGTGTCTCACCTAACGTGTTGGCCTTGTCAAGCAGCTCTTCAAAGTCTTCCATGGTTCCATATGATGGATCGATTTCTGTGTGGTTTGTAATGTCGTAGCCAGCATCAGCTCCGGGAGATGGGTATATTGGTGTTATCCAAAATGTGCCAGACCCAGTATTTTTTATGTGCTCCATCTTCTCGATAATACCTAACGAAAGGTAAATGTTAGATGTCTCGAATACTGAAGTCTTTACAAATACTTGAAAGAAAAAACTTATTTCCTAAATACAAAATTAAGTCATAGCATCTTGATCACAGGATAGCTACACACACTTACCTACCGCAGGTCTTGTGAGATTGGCAGGGGGGATAAGGGTTTACCACCACCACCACGACCACTGCAAATCCTTTGTTAGTTGCGTTACTGCGGGCTATACATATTTGTCATGTTGGTACGAAACATGGTGCAACTCACAGGGACCATTATGAACACAGGACCATTGTAAATACTATGCCACCCAAGTGACTGAGCTAACGTCAGTTATTAGGTAATACAATAACCCAGCAGCTTCAGACTGGAGCACTTAATATATGAAGACCTTGGGAGTAAATAATTATAACTCACATTGTAAGATGTATAAAAATCCTATTCGTAGATCTAAATGGAATACTTAAAATACGTAGGTAGATCATTTTAAACAACATATTAATTGATAAATTTATGTAACACCTTTGTCCAGATTTGACATACTTTATTACAGTTAAGCAGAAAATTACAGGAATGCTGGTTATCATTATTTACTCCTTTTATGAGGAATCACTTCCCAAAATTTGTAACATAAGTTAAAAAACATTCTGTATTTACAGATATAAATTCAAGACCATGTATGTGTGATGTGTATGCACAGTGATTCCGCATGCTAACCCTCTTCTCTTACATCAAAAGGGAAACAGTGTCGCTATTGTAGCAGTCATTAGTAAAAGCTATAATGCTAGGCGCCATGAAAAATGCACATGTGTCCGAAACTTTCATATCTCCAGTTAGCTGTTCATTGAACACTTCGAATAAATCAAACATAAGAAACAAGAGACATAAAACATTCCTCTTACTATTGACTCGACTTAACCTAGGCAGTCAAGGAAAGACCTATCTGAATACATCGAACTCAATGTTCATAATTATACTACTTTGTAAGTTACCTTCAGTTTTATGCATTTCATTATCATGTTATCATATTTTCAAAACGGCTGTGAAATGGTTACTTTAGCATAACATAACAGTTTTTTGAACAACACCGACAAACTTGTCTTTTGTGTATTTAATTTTTTTCTGTGTTTACATTTTAATAAAATAATATTATATTTTTAGCATATTATATCATACCTGAGGAAATACTTTTCCGTTTTCTATTAATCTTAGTACGGATATACTGCTTAGTAATTTGTCTTGGAATTCGTGTATTTTGCCCTTCCTATAGTGATATTTTAAAAACTGATAATGGTTTTTTATATTTTTGCATAATTACAACACTTCTGGAGAATAATTTCTGAGAATCTCATCAAACGTAGTGCACTACTTAGCAAGCTGACTTGACTTTTGTGTACGTCATTCATCCTAGGTTCATATTTTCAAAGCGGTGGCCGATTTTCTATATTTAACACGATATAACATATCTGAGGAAATTTTTTTCCGGATTTCTTTAGACTTGGTACACATAAGTAAACTCATTAGACCTTTCAGTATTTTGCTCATCCTGTGATTTATAGTAGTATATTTTTGGAGATTATTAACAAGAAAAATGGTTTAGCGTTCATACTTACTGTTAAGAAGAATTTTAGGACAGGAATGGCTCATAGCAAATTTTCAAAGTGTAATCCGAAATACGAATTATCCTTTTTCCCGTTACTTCAGCGGTTTAAGCCCTCGAGCAACAAAATGCTACCAATATAGGAGAAAAGAGAGAGAGAGAGAGAGAGCAGTTGGACAAGTCATTTGAGAAACAATAGATTTTATACCGAAACGAGTTGTGGGTGATATAATTGTGTTAAGAAATGGAGTTTCTCAAATGAACTCATTGTTCAATTCATTGCTACACTCACAAATAACGCTTAATGTGGCTTAATAAATAACAAGTGCATTTACCTCTGTACAAGATCTTATACCGAAACGAGTTGTGGGTGTTATAATTGTGTTAAGAAATGGAGTTTCTCAAATGAGCTCATTGTTCAATTCCTTGCTACACTCACAAATAACGCTAAATGTGGTTTAATAAATAACAAGTGTATTTATCTCTGTACAAAATTTTAACACCCACAACTCATTTAGGGAGAATATTGACTTATGTTGTTTTTTAAATGCCTTGTTAAATTGGGCTTGTTTTATAATACAGAAACAGTCATGTAACGAGCCACGGCTGAACCAGATATAGTCATTTGATGAATTTTGTATCACTGACGTTAAATGATGGTCAAATCGCCACCATAAACGAAACACATTATGCAGAGAGAGTTTAACTAGTTAGGCGGAACTGCTGACAGAATTTGCCTTAGATGTCAGTAATATTTTTGAAAAAACTGTAGTTGTGTTTAAATTCGTTGAAATTATGCCTTACTCACTTGTCCTTGCGCACTTCGTGAGATATTAGCATTATCCCTTTAATGATGTAGAGCGTACCACTGAAATTGGATACCCTTTGGTTTGTATCTCGGGTATTAGCACATTGATTCAAAATTAACTGATGCTGTTTTCAAATGGATGCCAAGATGGACGTCTCGCGCCCCTTCTTTATCTATGTTGCAAGAATCGGTGTGTGGTAACCCCAGGGGTACTATATATGTACGTGACATACACTGAACACACAATTGCGTATGCAGATGTAAAAAGGATATATCGTATACGCTATATTTACTCTAAATTAACAACAAAGATAGTGATTTTAATTGCTGACTACTTTAGTTGTGTTATAACCGTTTAAAAAGCAATACAAAGTCTAACAAATAACAAAATATACGTAAACACTTTCACGTCTTTAATTACTTTAGTTGTTCGAAATTGCAGTGAGTAAATTTTGGGTTTAAAAATACTGGACGAATAAATTCGAAAAACACATGCGCAACAAAGTAATGTATGATATTGATATTTCCACGATATTTTTCCTTGCGTATCTCATTGAGTAAATTGACCCTTAATTTTGTACAAAGTCTGTTCTGGAAATTGAATAAAACGTTTTATTTAATGTCTTGTTTATTTAGCTTCATTTTTAATATTTTACCTTTCTTTCTATTATTATTTTACACCTGTTTACCTTTCTCGTTTCTAGCAGCAACTCCATATAGTAATATTACAAACATTGATTCCACCTGTCATTAAATACACATTCTCCCACACTAAATTTCTGGACGTCGTTATAATTATGTGATGTGTCAGCAGTGTCATCACAAATCTAGTCGGAAGACAGGTGTTTTTATTCTTTCTAAACGACGCAATTTAATATCTCCACCTTCTCAGTTCTCCATCGTTAGCGTCACTGTTTAGTTCTCCCCTGATAATAAGAGAGAACTTGCTGAAGTTCTTTGATGATTGTGGTGAGCTGCAGAATGGCGGCTGGAAGAACCTTAACAGTCGTCGACTTGTTCAAATGCTCCACCATTTTGTAGCGGGGGATGTATTTCCTCGAGAATGAAAGATGGCATTGGAGACATATACGGAGCTTGTGATAAGTTCTGGATTTTTATTAATTTCAATTTTCTCTTCCATTTAAGGTACTTAACATTTTCGAAGTTAATCACGATATCGTTTGACGATGTATCCTCTGCCCAGCTCCACAAGATAATGCAACTTTCTATACCTTTCAATAACTAACCCATAAAACCATTGTAAAGAAACAGTATAGTTTCGTACCTGTACTCACTCGTCCAATTTTAATGAAGATGTTTCTGAATTTTAGGCTTTTAAGGAATTCATATATCTAGGTTAGTTCGAATGTTGCGTCCAAAAAATAATTCAGCTGGTGTAAGCCCTGTGAAAAGTAAAGTCGCTCTGAGTCTGAAAGTCATGGATTACATTTTATTCTGTGTTGAACCAGGCTCATTAACCATGGCTTTTAGTTTTTGTTTGAAAGCATGCACATGGCGTTTTGCTAAACCATTAGTAGCTGGATGACCAGGTGCAATTAATCACGGACGTATGCCTATGCAACAACCAAATTGCTTAAATTCACCAGACGTAAATATCGTGGCACTGTCACTGACGAGGATATCTGATAACCCATTCCGAGGAAATGTTTCTTGAAGCAGCTCTACATTTGAAATTGTTGTTGGTGCTGAGCCAGTCTGAACTCGCTCTTAAATCAGCATCCTTGACCCTCCATTTGAAATGCCGATAACTGAAGATTTGTAACACTTTACACTGTGGATGTTGTTGCATATGGTCGGTTATCATTCTAACAACATATACGGATGATCTGACCTTCTTTGCGTCTTGCTGTTATTGACACAAGTTTCCAAGATTTAAGAGACTATGGTGTGTTATTTAACTACGCTGGCAATTGAAATTACCATATATATGAGCTCAACATTTCAGAAGCTGTACAGACGCGGTTGATTTAAGAGGCCCATACTCTGATGCAAAAATGCATCGTATTTTCTTAGCTATTAAAAAAAATTGGAAATTCTAAAAAAAAAAAAAAAAAAAAAAAAAAAAAAAAAAAAAAAAAAAAAAAAAAAAAAAAAA
>PNEQ01054096.1:0-13875 GCA_003012365.1 Medauroidea extradentata | reverse complement strand
CGTTTTAATAATAAATTATCTGATATGCACAACTAGCACTCTCGCCATCATCTCTATTAACAACTATAATTACGACTTATTGTCAAACTGAAATGTTTTATTGGATGCATGTAACTTCTAGCGAAAGTTGAGTCGCAGAAAACCCACATCAGTTATAGTTGCGACCCAACTTTCACTAGAAAAGACGTATATAAAAAAAACTTCACTTTGTCATACATTCCCTCAGGAAATTCATTTAATTCTAAAATGTATGTGATGAGAAGAGACTGAAATTGCTCGTACTGAAAGCGTTATTCTTGGATAGAACCATCTACACTGTAAACCTGTCTCTTATTAAACTTTAGTAACAACATATTATATATTCACAAGGTCAGCAGTGCTTGATTAATCCAAATCCTTGCATTCCAGTTCAACTACGAAGTGATGAATATGTGGCACAGTGTGCGATATGGATCTAATACTCGCAGACATAGTTTTGTTAATAACGTCAGAACTGAAGACTTTAGTTGTAACATTTTCGCTGACACAAAATTTTACACGAGCTTAACACCAGGGGATACCACACGGTCTCTATACGAAAGTGAGTGTGTATGAAAGTTTACCATTTTCAATCGACTGCATGGAGAGTAATTAAAGTGGATGAAAGAGGTATGTTACAAGAACTTACTTCTGAGGTATAAGTTCCTAAAGTACTTACATATGTTCTTTCTTTGCTTAAGTGTCTAGTATTATTTCTTATGACAATGCTATTGTTATATGGTATGACGGTTCCATAACCACAGAAAATTACAATTTTGAATGTAATATTTTTTTCTTTATTTTAATATCTGTGCATATTTCCTTCCATAAACATGTGGATAGTGTTTGTACATTATATTAGTCGATGGTAGAGGCATGTTTAATTTATTTTGTCAATAAAACACAGTGATGTATTCATGATACAGAACACATATTTCGGTCTTCGTCACTAAACATTTCTTGGTAACCTTGGGATAGAGCTTCGTCTGTAGAATGTTGGTGTGTCTTCAGAGGTAAGTAAATATTAACGTTCCTGAATGGAAAGACGTAACCATAAATAGTTTGGAAAAAGTGAAAGTCGTACTCCATCAAACGTAACCACAGAACATCGTCACTAAAATTCACAGATTTTTTGTCAACATCGTATTGTCCATTGTTCAGTTAAGTTTTGCATATTCACTTAATGAAAACCCGTTATGAATACGCAAAGATCACCACTGGTGATGTTCGGGAATGTACCATAGTTTGTTCGTCGGATCTTCAATTTTGGATTGCTACACCAAACCTCTCGTGGTTAATTACCTAGGCATTGAGATATGTCTATTGAGTGGTGGCATAACTTTTGAGATTGGTAAACATTTTCGGTTATGAATTGCTAGAAATCATCACAGCAAGTTAAAAAAATAACGTATGGCCATATTCTTCCAAATGTAAGCATGATCTCTAATGTTAGCAAGGTTCTTGATAAATTGTATTTGTATAGTTATAATTTCCTGTTTATAATTTCAGTTTCTCTGAAATGATGTGTCATATTGATGACCATGTTAATCCTGCGTGACATGGCAATCATGACTCATTACGTGGTTTTCACGTCTGTAACATGTACCGGCTGTACCACTTATGAGAAGTCGTCAGGTGCATTTACGCTCCACAGCCGCTTTTTAAAAAACAAATAAAAAAAAAATAAAATAAAAATTCCTAATTTTTTTGTCAAATGTTGTTTATACTCTTGACGTAGGCTACTTGTCGCTACGTACTTAGAGTCAAGCCACCCTATCGATTGCTGAAGTAAAACTTAATCTTTCATACTCGATTTAACTTAAAAAGACCAACCAATTAGCTTTTCGCCACTAAACGGGACTTCACGTGACGAAGCCGACGATACATTTTCTTTGGGCAGACTCTATCTGAACAAAGTAGAAAAATAAATATGTCAATACACGCAAAAACACCAGCGTTAATGCACCTGACGAACCATAAGTAATAACATTCTGTATATTGAGAAGAGAAAGCACTGATGTTGATATGCAAATGCGGAAAATAACTATGTGTATATGTTTTCGAGGTTATTTTGGGCTTGCGTATATTTATTCGTCCATAGTTTTCAAGGTATTTATAAAACTGCATTAAATATTTCACAACAATGTTGGCCGTACTGGAATGAGAAAAAAAGTCAGTGGTGTTATGTGGAGGTCGTCTGGAGACTATACCCCAGTTAATATAATCTAATGTGTAAATTCCTAGCCTTGTTCTCGCAAGGTTTCTGTGGTATGAACGATCTTATAGGCCGTGCTGTAATTGCCATAAGAAATAACAGTAAATAAATGAAGACACACTTTTGTGCGTTGCATGCTACAATACAGCGTACCGCTTGCCTAGGTACCGTGAGTCCGTAAGAGTGATAGGCCTATGCTATTTGGCCACGTTACGAGAATTATAACTCGCAAACTCGTCGGTGGGATGCAAGTTAATCAAGCACAAACTGTTGTAAAGACAACAGAAGGCTTTCATTTTTTTTTGTATTAGAAATAAAACTGAAATATGAAAAGAAAAAAAAATTGTTTGCATCTTGACAGTGAAGTTAGTAGCGTGCCGTATGGTATTTCGTCGTGCATATTACGTCAGAGACTAGCGTTAATCCACATCGCTGTACAAACAACGTCGCAGCTGCGTTTAATCAGATGTTTGGAAAGCTGAGCACTTATTATCGAGACGGAGTGTTCTTACCTTTGTATTTACAACAGCAGATGTTTTCAGAAGCTGCGTGTAATATTGCTGAATGTCAACAGTTAGGATGGTGGTACTACCAATACTCTTGAAGGCCTCGCCTACCGCACGCGTTTAAAATACGTTGCAGCGTGTTCGTAAAAACATTTTTTACGAAACTATTTCACACATGCTCAATGGGCTCATATACGAAAAAAAAAAAAAAAACCACTTCGAACGTCGCGTCGATTATAAAAATCATTTCGGAGATCCTCAAAATGTCTAAAAACAGATTTTTTCAAACTGTTATATCTGAAATACTATTCACAGGATTCGTGTGAAACTACCTTAGAAGCATGCAATGGACTTAGCTTAAAGTTTCTCCCAATAAAAAGATGGGGTCGCCACTGAAAGTGTCAGTCAGGCGAGTGATCTACGGTACCACTGCACGTCGTCTCAGTGTCTTGTGCTAGAGACGATACCGCACCATATGAGCCAGGCAGCATCGCCCTTGGCGCCGTACCTCACTCACACAAACACACGACCAGTTGGCGGGCACCTTAAGGTTACAGTGCATTAGTAAAACTAGGACATGTGTTAGGTTACAAAATACAAATTAAACACAAACACGTTTATGAGTTAATTATAGCAATTATCCAAGTCGAAATTTAGTGTAACGCAGAATCGAATATAGCTAAGTAGCACAGGATCGTAAAATGAATATCCGAATCGTCTTACACAGGGGTCACAAATACAACCATGAAATATGCTTATTTCAACTAAAATATAACAACTATTCCAAAAATCATGTTTGTGGTTTACAGCAACAACATCTCACAAACCAAAACAAATTGTATCACAGTACACGATGCTAATAGCAGGATAATCAACTCTTCAAAACGTAGATCATGATAGTGATATGCTAAAGATAAATGATAGATCAAGTTGCGAAACTTATTTAATAAAATACTGGCACGTATGTCATCACAGTCGAAAGGTTCAACTTACCCGAGTTTAAAATGTTGGATCACTGTACATTAAATTGTTGTTATTTGATGAGTTTTAATGATTTAAGGATTCTAATTTAAAAACTTTTAAGAAATACCACTGCCTCACTAAGAAGCCGTGTCAATCATTCATGTATATTATCAAAATATAATTATATGATTTATATTTCGCAAAAATAGCAGACAAAAAAATTATACCAAAATTTATATTTGTGGCAGTATTCTTAAACGAATGTAATGTGAAATATATTTTGTTTATAATATACACCTATAAAATTAATCCAGTGAGAACTATTTACTTGAAAATTCATTCTTTATTAAAATTCAATGAGTTCAAGCTGAATAGACAGGGCCTTTAACGATGTATTACTTCTCATGCAAAAATATACATCATATCATAACAAAACGGTCAGAAGAGTTTCTGAAAAATGTCTCTTTGTGGAGAACTACAGTTTACGAATTTGTGCGCATTTTTGTACTTAATTGTTACTAGTGTCATATGTTATTCAGTAATAGACAGTAGATAATAACTATCTTCAATTTCGTAATAGCCTATGCGTTGCATCGCATTAATATTCAGGAAGAGATTATGTAATGTCCAGCAAGATGAATGATACTGGGTCTGCAGTTGGTTTTATCATGTAAACGGAAAAGAAAAATCATATTTAAGAGTTTTAGGACGTAGGACAATATGAGATAGAAAAACTTAAATGTACATTTAGAGAGAGACGTAAAGTTTTGACGCAGATTCGCTTTACATGTATTGCCGAGAAGTCATTGGCCCGTAACAGCTAATTACTTACAGATCTAACAATTTATATCAATATAATAACAAATTTGACGTCTTTCACGTTGCCATCAGTGTCGGAAGAAAAAGTTAAGATGGCCGCCTGCCGAGCGATATCCACAGCTTCGGTCAATACAAGTTCATTCGAAAACAACTCAACATACGTGAGTGACAGCTGCTTAGAAATATCATTCAAAGAACGTCCTCTGTCTAGCTCTAAGGTTTATTTTCTCGCTGCCAAATTTTGGTGTTTTTGCGGTTCGCTTCAGGCATGAAAATATTGGCGCAGAATGTTTTAAAAGGTCTAAGCTGGCGTATTAGACCTTTATTTAGGAACATTTTGCGAGTTCATCAACCTGCATGTTAGAATCCACTATATTATGCATACTTAAACCCCGTATATTCGTTTATTGTATGTTGTTCCAGTGAGTAATGGACAAATGGTCGCGGCTTGAGTATACACGTGGCAAAGTATTCTTACGTTCAGGTTGTTGAACTCGTAAAATGCTCCTTTCTCTTATACATTATACATAATAAATGATCACACTGAATGTCTCGTAGAGGCACGATGTTGGCGAGAAGACAGCACGCCAGCTGCCCTAGAAGCTAGTGATGCGCGTACGCACCTATAGGCCTCGAATTTACGAAATACGTTCGCCCAGAGCCAATGTTAACTGAATGTCATTTGGAATACGCAACGAATATACAGTTCACGTTTATCCTTGTTCAGCCGTAATTTTTTGGTGTTTCAATACCGTGATGAATGCTCAAACTCTCGCCCTCATATTTGCTCAGAATCCGATATTTTTTTCTGGATGTAGCGACAAATGTAAGTTACATGATTATAATTAATTAAAACATTTTTAAAACTCCCTACTCACGGGATACTAAATTTCAAATCGATCAAACCAGTAGAGTTGCTCTTAAAAAAATAAATAAAATAAAACTGTCGATATTTAAACGGCTGAAAAGATTTCTTTGAATCATAGCTATAAAAACACGCTTGTTTATGTCAGCTTTCAAACAAACAAAAATACCGCATCAAAATCGGTTAATTCGTTTAGGAAATACGATGCCGATGCCACTGACAGACACGCAGATGCACAGACACATCAAAATTATAGCACCCTTCTCTTTGCGTTGGGGGTTAAAATAGCTACAGTGTTAATAGGCATTTTGTAACAAACTCTTATGGAAAAAAGAATATTATACATTTCTATAGCAGCGGAAATAATTTTCACATTAGTCGGTGTAAAAAATATATAGGTACGACACTTCTAAATCAATAAACATAACTACCGCTGGCCATACATGGCTTGCATTATTTTACACGTGTTAGTAGTATAACACTGAGCATTCATGTCTGTGTGAATACGTGTTTACAGGATTTCTTTTAAGTACCAACATCGACGTTAACGAACTTCGCAACCGACACCAGCTAGGCATAGGCCTTCAGTTTAAGCATGCTGATAGTAGTGCTTCCAAACACAACTACAGGTGAACGGTTACGGCCTTGCCTTGTATCGTAAAGCTTAAACCACCTGTGGTATCGCTGTTGAAACATACTTTAGCCTGTAGCGAAGATAGGTTAAAACATGGCATTGTGAGTGTGACGGACGTTATAATGTAGGTCACCTAGATAAGCCGTCCCGTATGAAAAAAGTATATCTAGGCCAGCTTTGGCTAGATATGAAATCGGCCAGATCTGGCATCAGGGATAGAGAAAATTCATAGCTGGCCCAGGTCTGGCCAATTTCAGATGTAACTTTTTTCCGTTTGGGGTAGGAATTTCTTAAAGTAATTCCTCAGTAATCTTATATCAGAAACGTACCTGTTGACAAATGAAAATAAAGTAACAGATATATTAATTGGCTGGGTTATACTTCATGACAAATGACCTAGTTTTTGGCTGGCGAACGACTCACTGCACGCTAGACACTCGGGCACAAAATATGAGCAATGGAAGGACTAAAAAGTCACCTCCTAGCATGTTGACGCACGTACTATCAGCAGGATTGTATTATTTCTAGACATACCCCATGGGCTATGTACCTTCCTTACTTGTTTTGTCTGTTGTAATGGAATGCGTATATCCGCCAAGTACTCAAAGTTGGTGGTGGTGAGATGAGAGTGTATGTGTGTTAAACAATGGATTTGATTGAAAAAAAACACGTTTCCTCCTTTTCACTCGTCAGAACATTCAACGTTATTCATTCATTATTAGGTTGGGCCACGTGGTTGTAGTGGTTGGACCGCTTGCCTCCCACCCCAGGGATCCTTGTGCGGTCCCAGCGAGGTCAGTCCAGTACCCACTGCAACAGCATCCTGTTCTACAACTTACTGCTGCTGCGACCCATACAGAGTAGAGTTGAATGGGAGCATGAAACAGAATTGACACTATTACCAGTGTATCTTATATATTTTGGAATATGGGTTAAAGTCTAAGTTTAATGTTGCACTGGTAGCTACCATCAGAAGAGTAAAATGCTTCAGGACAACTGAGATTGTCACAGTCTATTTTCTCCAAAAATAAGCACTAACAGTAGATACACGGTACCTTTGCTAGTTTAGTGTGTGCCTAGTAAATTTTAAAAGCTGGCCATTAAAAGCTGCAACAACAAGAAATGTATACATTTTCAAGGTTGTACTTAACCGAAAGTATTCAAAGATAAGACTTAACACTTTTTCTTTCTTGGACATTGAAAAAATATTAATAAATTTGTTACTGCTAAATCTTTAACACGTCTGTTTTAAATGCTTTCCTGCATACTAAAATTCAGGTTGGTCACTTCTGATCTGTAATAATATTCAGTAAAAGTCCCGATTTGATTTAATCACGTGTTCGGCATCATTGCCGCAGTGCGATAGGAAACGTCCTCCTGTACCTGATCCTGAAGGCTTAACAGGAGACAACTTACAGATCTTAATACCAGGGAAGATGCCACTTTCCCTGCTCAGCCCCATACGGCTAGGGCCCACCATAGCCGTTCAGCCATTCAGTTGTTCGACAAGGTAGTTGAATACCACTGACAGAAGGAGATAACGCTCCTTCCAATCGCGGTGGTAGGTAGTGAAAACTCACTCACCAAGCAACGGAGCACCCATAGATTAGCTGTGGTGATCCACCTTGCTGAGGGCGAGGCTATCCACCTCTACGCAACCGCTTCGTGAACGAGTCCAGTAAGGCGGACCAGACCGTGACCCAAGGACAAACCCTGAAAGTCTACTCCAAAGCAGGAGTTACACCACTACCACTCAGAGTCCAACCCGTGATCGGTTCAGCTTACGCTGGGGCTTCACACCGATCCCCTGAGTACCTGCGATATACCAGGCATCTGAGTTTTCATCCGAGCAGGTGTCCACCTTTCAGGGCTCCAGAACCCCTTCTCCATATCAACATTGCTCGAGATCCTCTACGCAGGACACTTGTGTGCACCTCGGTAGAACATGCAATATGTTCGTAGGTTGCACAGCAGGCTGGTGCTTCCGTACCAGCTTCTGGAAACTGGTCTAAGAAACCCCGCCATCATCAGCCAGTGGTATAACTACTGTCTCATTCATTCCAAGTTTCGGCAGTTTGATTGTTATTACCCAAGCCTTAGTACCATATTATTTTCCCGAGCATAACTGGACGAGAAAAGTCAACACGTTTAATGGAATCCCAACGACAACTACTATTTAGGCAGTGCAATATAGCTGAACCACTGAATTGATTTACAAGTGCATAATTTAAGTTATTGCAGAAAATACGAAGGTGTCAAATATTCGAACACGGCGTAAACATTAAAATTTTTTTTTACCCGGTGTTGTATTCCTTTAATTAATTACTAAAATGGTTAACCACAGACGTATTTTCAATGCATAGTTAAACAATGTCACACATTGTAGTACCATATATCGTGTCTTGATTTTGCTTTATAGCCAAATAAATGTGTATATAATGTGTAAAAATAAGTTGCGTTTTATGTTTAGTACAAGAAATCAGACTTTCATAGGTAAATTCCTTTACATTTAAAACGTCCAAACCAGAAATAAGTCATAAACCCTATCTTCCACTGTAGAAGCGGGCTACAATCAGCTGCTTTGTTATGGCCACACATCGGTAGTGCATAGAGTATAGGCTACACTGGGTCTATCCGTATCACGGTCGTAGAAGAACAGGTCTGGACACTCGCCTACCTACCAATGTATTTTGCTTGACCCACTTGTTGTTTGGCTGTAGTTCACCAAGTTAACGACAATGCTATACGTTGTTTTGCGCTACAGTTAGGGCGATCGGACTCAAACTCCGCCCAAATTTTTTTCCATTGTTAACATTTTAAAGTAAAAAAAAAAAAATTGCTAGAGCCATACTTTAAAATTGTGAGCGAAGGAAGTATTTCATAAATTTATAAAAGTACGTTTTGATAAATTGTTTATCTTAGGGGGTGGGAAGTGGGCGGAGTTTCAACTCGACCACTCAGATTACAGCGCTAAAAATGTATTGCATTATCAGTAATTTGGTGAACTGCAGCCAAACAACAAGAGGTCATGTTTCCAGGCGAGTGTCCAGACCTGTTCTTCTACAACCGTGATCCGTTATACATGTTAGTGTAAATGGATCTACAAGGAGCAGGCTAGTGTTGGAACTGCTAGGAGATATGGTAGTACGACCCTATATTGCAATGTTAAACAACACTTTATTGATAGTGGCGCTTTCAGTCATAACGGGTCAACTCTATAGCATTGTTAGATAGATAAGTGTCCAGACCTGTAATTCTAAGACCGTGTGCTGAAGATTATTAGGCCTTAATTTATTACCTGTGAGGAAGTTGGCACGTAAGTAAGGTCACATTTACTATTAATAAATATGTAATTTAGATACAAAAAATTACAGTATTTCTTATTATATAAGTGGTTATTTGAACCAATGTCTCTAATTACATATGTCTTTGTTTACTTTTCTGCACGTCTCGGGAGAAGGTACAATAACAAATGTCATAAAGCTACATTTTATCGCTTCTAATAGTGTTAGTTATTATGTCATGTTGAGCGTACATTATTCATGTTTATCATTTCTAAATATTTACTAAATACACAAACTAATTACAGTATCTCAAGCAACAGAAGAGGTTATGTAAACCAATGTCTCTAATCAACGTGGTATTGTTTATATTCATGTTCGCCTCGAGAGCTGATATAATAACAAGGGAAAAGCTTTCCGTGTCGCTTCTGTTACTACTTATTTAATCTGTGACCACGTATGTAAAACGTGGTAGCTGTTGACATTGTCAAGCGGAGCTACTCGTAGAACTCTAAATTACCGTGCCTTTGTATTCTTTCACTATTATACACTCCAGTATGATGCAGTGACAATTAAGACTTGGTTTTAAAGCTCCAGACTTCGTATGTGTTACACAAAATATGACGTATAATTCTGACTCTACGAAACGTAAGGTATGCTGGCGTATTGCGATCGTCTACATCTTTCAGCGAGACTGGTGCAGATCCAAATAAGGCAATTACATGCAGGGCCGGTCCTAGGTGTAAGCGAAGTACGCGGTCGCGTAGGGCGCCGGGCAAATTGGGGCGCCCAGACACGGCCTCGGCCTTCATAAACCCACAAGCCGCAAAAATTGTTTCAGTAAACAATATATATATATATATATAAATATATATATATATATATAAGATTAAATTATTAGTACAAGTAAAGGATTGGATTTAGTAATAATAATACGTTCTCAATCGTCGCTTTAAGAAATAAAAGAAGCCCAACTTTATGAAACTTGATACAAAACAGACGATAACGCTTCCTCCCCCACATCCTGAACATACCAACCAGAATGACCTCCATCCGTGTCTCATGTGTCAGCGAGCAAACTGGCATCTGGTAGCATCATGCGTAAAAACGGAATTAAACTGATTAAATTGAAATGCCATGTCGACGGATTAGTAGGAGCCAGTCGTATAGGTTACTTTTTTAAACCAGCAATATGCTGCACAATCGATACGGTGTAGTTAAACGTTTCCGGTTGGTACAGGTGAAGGCCTCACAGAAACTGTACTAAATGAGCTGTCTACACAGAACATTCCTTTAAAGAACATGAGAGGCCAGGGATATGATAATGGTTCCAACATGAAAGGAAAGCATGCTGGAGTTCAGAAAAGGATTCTTGATATGAATTCTTGAGCGTTTGTTGAGGAAACTATTCCCTCAATTTAGTGATTAACGATGCCGCTCTGTCGTGCCTATTGCAGTAGACTGTTTTAGCATTATTAAAGATTTAACTTCTTTTCAAGTTCATCTCACAGATGGAGTGTTTTGTTGAATCACATATCAACGATTACAGTAAAACCTCTCTGCGGTACTCGGTGGGAAAGTAGGATTGAGACATTGTTGCCTCTAAGATACCATACTGAGGAAATATATGATGCAGTGTATGAAGCCTCTGAAGACCAGAAACTTGATGCATTTGGAAGAAACACTGCTTTAGGAATCGCAAAAAATTGCAGAGTTCCAAGTTTCTGTGCTGTTTAGCAATTTGGCATGAATACCCAGTAAAAATAAACATTGTGAGTAAGGTCTTGCAAAAGGTCACAACTGATCTGCAAAGCGTAATGGATCTCGTCAAAAGTGTACAGAGATTTCTAGAACAAATGAGATCTGATGAAGGTTTCAATAACCTAATCACAAATGTAAAAGAATTGGCAGAAAAAAACTTGGTGTTGCTGCTGACTTTGAAAAAGAAATCCAAGTCCGTCCAAGGAATACAAAGAAGCAATTCTCCTACGAGAACGAAGACGAACATGTTCAGGCTGGGACACGGCCGTAGAAGAACAGGTCTGGACACTCGCCTATCTACCAATGTATTTTGCTTGACCCCCTTGTTTGTCTGCAGTTCACCAAGTTACCGAGAATGTTGTACTTTTTGGCGCTGTAATCCGGGCGGTCGGACTCAAATCTCCACCCACTTTTTTCCATTGTTTAATTTATAAAGTAAATAAATATTGCTGGAGCCTTTTCGTAAATTTGTGAGCGAAGGAATAGTTCATAAATTGATAAAAAAATACGTTTTGATAAATTGTTTATCTTAGTGGGAAGGAAGTGGGCGGAGTTTGAGTCCGACCGCCCTAACTGCAGCGCCAATAAAACACAATATTCTCGGTAACTTGGTGAACTTCAGCCAAACAACAAGGGGGTCAAGTTTCCAGGCGAGTGTCTAGACCTGTTCTTCTATGGCCGTGGTCTGGGATGACATCGTTCAAAGTTAATTTCTTCTTTGTCGTGCTTGACTTAATAATATACTCGCTTAAAGAGAGTTTTGAACGCATGGAAAATCACAGTAATAGTTCAAAATGTGTTTATGATATTGGAAATTAGCAGACATGGGACAGAAAGGAGTTGAAGGATGCTTGCACGTATCTTCAAAGTGTTCTAGGCGATGGTGAAGGATGTGATATAAACGGAGTTGAACTGTTTGACGAGCTGCAAATTTTTGCACCAATGGTAATTTCTGAAAGCTCTCCAGTTAAAAAATAAAGCCTTGTCCTTCATAACCAAAGATAGTTATACGGACAATTCCCCAAACATTTTTGTTGCTTTGAGAATTCTCCTGACACTCCCAGTTTCGGTGGCTAGTGGGAAAAGAAGTTTTGCAAGTTGAAACTGATAAAAACTTATTTGCGATCAACTTTGTCTCAAGAGAGTTTGGGTGGGCTAGCAACAATGGCCCTTGAAAATGACTTGCTTAATGTAATGGACACAGATTTCATACTCAAGGAATTCGCAAAAATAAAAGCCAGAAAAATCTCTTTTTAATTATTTATGTTTTTCAATTGTTGTCTTACTTGTTATTTGATTGTAATTGTATTAATTTACTTTCCATTATTATAGATAAGTATGTATTTAGATTTATTTAGGCCCATATTAATGCAAATTTGTAAAATATTTCGTCAAGTAGCATTTATTTTTAAAAAGTAGAGTATATATAAATCAATTGACGGATAACCATAACACTGTCATATACCGGTAAGCCAAAATACTCCAAAAACTCAAATTCTGTTTCTGAACCCTT
Organism: Medauroidea extradentata; assembly: GCA_003012365.1. Classification (NCBI taxonomy): domain Eukaryota; kingdom Metazoa; phylum Arthropoda; class Insecta; order Phasmatodea; family Phasmatidae; genus Medauroidea; species Medauroidea extradentata. Next base: position 1,300 of record PNEQ01054096.1, on the reverse strand, counting down.
CTTTTTAATTTTACCGCGAGGGAAAGGAGGGGGGCCAAAATAATGTTTGCTTACACTTGTAAAATGTCTAGGACCGGCCCTGATTACATGTAATTTGCAAGTCAAACACAAGATTTCTTACGTATCCATTTCCGGTGTTTAGAATGATAGTGGTGTAAGTGACGTGAAGTAATTTTTACAAATACAATTTATTGCTTTTACACATAAAAGACAGAGCCCGTTGTTTAAGTACTTGAATTTGGCTTCGAAAATCTAGTAAAAAGTGTAATAATTGTAACGGAATTTGATTTTAAAACATGATTAATATGAATAAAAAAGCACCTCTTAATAACCGGTGACTTATACCACCATCATGCTAAGCCCCTCAAATGAAAAGTCACGATTTAATTACTCCACAACATACGTTTTACTTCTTATATATAAAAATGCCTGCTATGAATATAGTGGGTATCAACAATGTTGTGCCATTCACGGCAACCTCTAAGCCTGCGAACGTCTGCAAGCTGTGTCGTAAGTTGATTGCATAAATCTTTAACCTAAGTTTACCTGAATACTTTCAAATAAGATCGAAACGCGAACGCGTCAAGTCTTGTTCTTGGATGGCCGCAACGGTTAGGGTGGAGAATTAGGTTGAACCAAATTATAAGACACGTACATTGAGCGGAGATCTTACATCCTAATGTACATGTTCAGAGCAATGACGATTACCAGTAGTTGTCCTCCGACCGATGCACCACACAAGGTGGGTGGATAAGTTATCCATTTTCAACAGGGAATATGAATCGCTAGCCATGCCGTGCCAATTTCTTCGCAACACGGATTACGTTACGCTCAGAGACAGATTAACGTCTCATAATCATGGTCGGTGATTGGTTGTTTTTAACTTTCAGCATATTGGGGGTTCTGTTCACAACTCACAGACGCGTGTGGTGACAATAGCCTGGTTCTCGTTGGCTCAGTAGAATGAGCGACGTCTCTGCGTGTATAAGCACTTCTAATAATCATAATATACAGGACAGATGTGCACGCTATACTTTGAAACAATGCGGTGCAAAAATTTTTTCGCGAAAAATTGCGGGCCCAAGTTATAAGATAACTTAACAGTAGATAGGAAATGTATGTCCGGGGGCAGGGGGATGGGGGATGGGAGCGGGGGAGCCGCGGCCGCCATCTTGGATCCCGGCGGCCATCTTGGATCCCGGCGGCCATCTTGGATCCCGTCCGCCATCTTGGATGACCTTGACCTTTTGCAGTCGCCATCTTGGATTGCATCACCTGCCTTTGATGACGTCACTTAATT